>VXAY01006544.1:1420886-1449962 GCA_013399855.1 Oxyruncus cristatus | reverse complement strand
AAAAAAAAAAAAAGTCTTCAGAATAGCCAACTCTCATCACCTTTTTCAGGTTAGGAGGGTAATCAGTTACCAGAAGCCCTTTGTAGCTAATGATTATGCCATTTATTATACTGGCCATTGTAGGGATATTGATAAATGGGGCACTCCTGAAGGTAAGGTTATTCTGAACACATCTTCCTGCTTGACACTTGCTATCTTCGTTGAACAGATGCCAAGTAGACCTACTGCAAGCTGAACTATATATTGTATAGTCACTAGGATATTCTTCAATAAAAGTGAAAAGGCTCCATTTGCAATGTGCTTTAAAAAAAAAAAAAAGACTAAAAAATGGTAGTTATCTTCTATGTGAACACACCAAGAAAGTTTAGTCTAAGTTGGGTTTTATTACCTTATGCAAAAGTGTTTTTAAAACCTTCTTGGTCACTGTGTTTGGATCCTGCAAAGTCATGGCGA
This sequence comes from Oxyruncus cristatus, assembly GCA_013399855.1. Classification (NCBI taxonomy): domain Eukaryota; kingdom Metazoa; phylum Chordata; class Aves; order Passeriformes; family Cotingidae; genus Oxyruncus; species Oxyruncus cristatus. Next base: position 1,449,509 of record VXAY01006544.1, on the reverse strand, counting down.
ATAGTTCACTTGGTATCTTCAATATAGGAACATTTAAATCAATGCTGACACACAGGGATTCCTGGTAAATCCACATTTAGAATCCAAATGCCCATTTCCACTACAGATGCAAGATACTCTAGTACCTTTAGGCACATACTATTACATACATTTCCTTAGAGGCAAAGGGGCATTGCTAACGTACTAATTGCAAAGCGAACTGGTGGTTCTCATTTGGCATTCTGCAAATCTTCAAGAGTGTTTTGTTAGCCACGAAATACATCAGGACTATTGATATCCTGAAATGCTCCATTTTCAATAAGCTACCCTAACACCTAATATAACAGCAAAATTACAAAGATCATATTCATGAAATCAAACCAATCTTCCTGGCATTCTAACCAGGATCATAATAAAACAAACTTTCTATATATTAATTTGGAACAATTTTAGAGAGCTCCTACTGCATTTAGGACCCTGCATACCCAGAAATCTGCAGTACCTGGGAGCACATAATGAAATAGAATTAAAACAGATTATGCAAAACCTGAATGCACCACAATCTAATACATGCCCTACTGTGCCCTTCTCATCAATAGTTAAAGGAACGCAGCAACATCACTGGGAAGATACTGCAGTGTCAGAGTGATCTCATGCTTGTATTAATTCCTATTTCAAAAATTTTAGCTGATGATTTCTTACATTTTCTACATATCGAATTAATGCAAGAGATAATACATACCAGAGACATATTATTAGCTCTAGGCACGAAACAGTTAACAGCAGTGCACATGCCAAGGTTTTAATAAGGCTTAACAATAAAAAGCTTCAATCCTCCACTTTAGATTTTGTTGTTGTGGTTTTCCCTTGCTCAGGGCAATCCATCTGTTAATGTTGACTTGCAATATAGTTAAGCTCGCACACATATAAAAAGCCTAGAACAGCAAACCTAAGCAAGAGGAAGCTCAAATGAATATTACAGAGATAGAAGGACTCATCTGAGGCACAGATTAATTGTGTGCACACACGCGCATGCACACGGGCACGTAGGAGTGCACTCCCCTCAGTTCTGGTTGTTTTTGGTGTTGTTTTTTTTTTAGGAAAGACTTGCAAAATGCAAATTATAGAGGGCAAGCTGATCACTACGGTTTGCAATAGCACTTTTAATTTATCCTCTGATTAGGTTTTGACAGCTATTTTACACGCTACACTTTTTTTTTTTTAAGTCTATATTTCAATTTTTTTTTTAAGACTATTGCCTATTTGGAAAAAAAAAATAAAGCCGCTATGACAGCAGTGATAAAGCTTAGTAAATATTCATTGTTAAAAATGGCTCTGCACTGTGACCAGTGCTGGTATTCTCCCTGGGCCAAACTGGCCTTGTTTTCAATAAAACCAGAGAAGTATCCTTTCCCTTGAGCCCTGTTAGGCTGAGGCTGCAGTTGGAACTGTCATCTTCACACAAAAGCAAAGGGGTTGGGTTTTACAAACGCAAAGCCTAATTGGGAGATCTTCATGGCTGTACCCTTGACATTTATTAAAGCCTCATCAACAAAACAGGAAATAACCATACTAATTAGCAGACCCATATACAAACTACTATTTGTTGGGGTAAAAGCAGATTCACTTTTTATTGTAAAGGAAACATCCTCTCAGACCCCAAAATCCTGTTATGACAATTTTTAAAATAATCTTTCTCAGTGAAGCAAACTTTGATATCATACACAACTTTTCAAAATAAATATGTTTTACATATAAATAATATACTATTAGTTAGTATTTAAATTTAACTGTCAAAAAGCTCAATGCATCTAATATGACAAAAATGTAACACCAAATTCTTTATATTTACAATTTTCTAAATGTTTCAGTATGGAAGAAATAGTAATAAAGTGCAGAAGTGCCTCTTGTTCACAAGCGAGATGACTATTAAAAGCAATCCCTCTCTTTTGTTCGTTGTTTATTTAGGTTTTGGGGTGACAGTCAAGTACACTGACGTAACTTAATATCTGGTCCTTACTTTAAATATGTATCAAATTGCATGAACCCTATTTTAGCACTATCCTTATACTGATACAGACACTCACAGACATAATTTTAGAAATCGGTGTGGAGAAGCTCATTTGCAAGATAAAGAGTTATTGCAGGATAAAGAGAAAAAGGATTAAATCTGACAACAATAGCACTCTGAAATTCACTTCTTTTAAACAGCAGTTTCAGTACTAGATCAAACACCGTCTCTCTCATACACACATATTGTGAATACAAATATATATTTTTATGTGGACGTAAAGTTTAAAATCACCCCCTTATTAATAAGAACCTGTATTTATGTTATGTTATTCAAACACAAAGAATAAAAATAAAAAACAAGAGCAGCAACAGCAGACTACTACTTCTTAAAAACCTTTTTGTTTGTTTGCTTTTTGGGGGGAGGAAAAAGAGGGAATGCTGTGAGTGAGGGGTGAAGGAGTTCTTGGAGAGCAATCCCTGTGTGCTCCTTCCTGCCCACTGGGTTCACGTGACGTTTGGGACAAGGGCTGGGGAGAAAACCTTCATTTGCAGTGGGGCAAAACCACTGGGCTGTTACTACAAGCTTTGCTAGTGAATAAACCCTATTTATGTACATGGATATTTATGTGCGTATGCACAGACGTTAACATGCGTGTGCAAACAGCTACGGACAGATCTGCACTCCTGCCTTGTTCTCACAGCTAAAAGAAAACTTGTAGGAACAGCAACGATTATAGCTGTATGGACACAAAAATACACAGAAGTTAAACTGTTCTGTCAGAACATGTGCCTTCAAAAGAAACGTTTAATTGTACCAAGGTGAGTTATATCCCTTTGTATCATAACTGTAGGCAGCACCACCACATCAACAAAGGAGAAAGTCTTTGTTTTATTTATAACTGTACTAAAAATTACTTAACACTAATGTGCAATTTCACCATCATTTAGCAATAATCTGCATCAGTTTTATGTTAAACTTCACAAACTTTATACTTATTATGGATAAAAACTAACTCAAAATCAAATTCATTAAACAGACAATCCAGATTTTTATTACTGCAATATCTAGAGCAAAAAAATAAATGTTGTTAGATCAGCTGGACTGAATTCTCATATGAGGAAGATACAGGCACTAAAAATCCATAGATAACATATTAAAACCATGCAATAACAATGTAATGTAAAAATAAACACCTATATATTAAAAATATGTACATATGCAGGTAATAATTTGCAGAAAAAAGTGTTACGAAACCTATTTTGTTGATATCTTTGAAATAAAACTGTCAAACTGAATCCAAAAACATTAGAACACCTGCCAAAGTTGAGACACTACACCTGTTACTTCAAATCTAGAATAGAAAGGATTAGAGAACAAAAGCCAAGACATTGGCACTGTATTAACTAGTTGACTTATTATTAAAATAATAAATCATAATGATATGAGCAAGGTTAAAGGCCATATGGCTGCCAAAACAATTTATTAGAAACACAAAATTACTGTGTCTAACCATAAGAAACTAAAAAAGATAGCTTAATAGAGATCTGTGAATAGACCAGAATGAATTTTTTCAGAGAAGCCTCTATCATAAACAGTATTTAAGAACTAAATCCCAAATCCATACTTATATATCTCCTGTTCTTTCCCCTCTCAACAGGGATGAAATAGAAATAGCATTTTTTTTCTCCATACAAGCAGTATAGCAGTATTTCTACAAACACACAATCTCACCATAGACAGTAAAATAATCTTAAACAAATTCACCAAAACACTACTATAAGTAGCAAAAAAATTCCCTGTATGCTTGTGAATATGAACAGAAGTTTCAAGGTGTCTTACCTGTGCCAGTCTTCGCTTTTCTGAGCTTGTTCTTTTCTCATAATGTGATGTGTAGATGGGAACAGCCTGTACTGCACCAGCACTGCAAGTTCCATACTCTTCCTCACTCTCCTATGCAACAAAACAGATTTAAATTCCTTTATTTATAATCACTATCTGCAAACATACCCTCCATATTATGCATGCAGAATGCATTCAGAATTATCTTGCCACAATCTATTACTGTCATGAAAATACCATCTGTAGTAAGAAAATCAAATTTAGCTTTTCAAGACACTGGATTACCAACATTGTCATTTAAAAGTTGAATTGTTCAAATACTTTCGAAATTTTTATTAAAATAGCATAAAAGATGTCTAAGAAATGGTTCCTTCTCCATACAGAAAAATCTTATGTGGAAAAAAAATTTTGAATGGGAAAAGCAGCTGCAAAGTGCCTAAAACATCCTTTCTAATGAAGCTATTCATTCGTCTCCAAACACTGCTATTGTTCAAAAATCTTACAAAACTAAAACTGGACAACTACACTTTCTGAAATACATTGTACTACAAGACTCTCCCATCTCAAATTCTCAGCTTGAAGCAAAGGCTGGGATTGTGATATCAAAGCAATCAACTTTATGAAAACATACATCCTCTTAATGTATCTTTGAAGACCTCTGTTGTTCTATGATAAAATATGCAAACAATAAAGAGATTATTCAGTGGATGCATAGAATGACAGATAGTTGCCAGAGGGCTCGTTATGAAAAATGTATTGTTGAACAAAGGGCTAAGCATATTTCAAAAGTCATTAAAAACACAAATCTCCTGTGATTTGTAATGTATAAGCCTCAAACTGATACAGGAAGCAACGTAAGAAAGTAAAAAGTGCACTACGTACCTTGTGTTTTAACTTACTCTTCACTTCTTTTATTCCTTGCCTTGCCTGGTTTTTTGCCTAGAGAAAGAAAAGGACTTGAGTAGCTCTGCAAGACACTGGCTGTAGTCACGGAACATGCTTTGTGATGCCATACCTATTTTACCTTTTTTTTTTTTTCAAACACCTGGTGATATAGAGCAGCAATAACCTCGATGACAAATTTCGCACGTGCACTGTCATTATATTTTTTTATATTCCTGCTTTGTCTGTATATTTAAGGATTTTTTTTTTCAGTACATGCACGCCAATNTTTTTTTTTTTTTTCAAACACCTGGTGATATAGAGCAGCAATAACCTCGATGACAAATTTCGCACGTGCACTGTCATTATATTTTTTTATATTCCTGCTTTGTCTGTATATTTAAGGATTTTTTTTTTTCAGTACATGCACGCCAATGCTGTGAAAAACATACATACTCAAAAATTATCCATTATTACTAGGGACAGGCTAAGTATGGTCATATACATCACTCCTTTATTTGAAACGCTCCTTTAAATTTGAAAGGGCATTTTAGCAGGAAAGCATGTTAAAAAAAATGGTAAGATTTTTAAGACTGCTACAGTGTTCCAGTCTGGCAACTTGCAGGGCAACATCAATCTTAAGAGAAATGAAGTGATTTCATATGCAGATGGAGATTTTGCCCAGTGTTGCTGAACAGCACAGCGCTGCTATTTAGGGGAAAATTCTGTATGCATTGAAAGAGGCAGACAAGGATCACTGTTGCATAGAAAACAGCCAAGAATATTCTTCAATACAGAATACCATGTTTTTATGCTAAAAAAATTGAGAGAGAGAAGGTAGGAGCAGGAAAAAAAAAATAAAAGATGAGGGCACAACAACAAAAACTCTAACCCTAATAGAAGAAAAGGTAAAAACTACAAAAGTTTTCAAGGCTGTCTTGAAAACAGGACTTTGAAAAATATATTCAAGGCCATAAATACCTGGAAACTAACTGTTTTTTTCCTATCGTTTTCTGTACATTGCAATTCAAAAAAAGAAAATCATTTTCTTGAATCAAGGGGTCAGAGAGTCTTTTTGATCCTTAAATCATACATCCATAAGCTCAGTAACAGCACAATGGGGTGCCATGTAGCAGATGCTAACCTGAAAGCCACTTTAAACTTTCCAGATCATGCTCACAGCATTCAGATGAATTTTGGAGTGCTCTGAGGGATGGTACCAAGCACATTACTCAAAACTACCAACCAGTTATCTAACAATTACAAAATCCATATTTCATTTCTCTAGTAGCAGGCCCCATAAAGGGCAACAACATAAGAAATCAAATGGGGTATAAATATGAATACCATATGCACATGGATCCTCAAAAATTTACTAGTGTTTCCTGGCATATACAGAAGTTCACTTTGAGGAACCTTTACTATCAAGAACATAATTATCAAAATTGAAGGCTGGGAGAAGATCATGTAACCACAGCCTAAGATAGTGCAAATTAAGATGAATAATTTGCAGATAACCTGTTAATGAACCATTTTTTAAATTATAAATGAGTCCATGGATCTGAGGTATATTTAATTTATTTACCTGTTTCTCTCCATGACTGCTGTGTTTTTCAAGTGATGTGAAATTAAAAATTCTGTTTGAAAACTTTACTGAAAACACACTAGCTTAGACTGATTTTCTGCTTTATTTCAGGACTACTTATTATGCAACCAACTAGTGAAACAATTAGAAAAGCAAAAAGGAAGCCAAAAGTCTCTTCCCACACATTAAAAAGGCAACCCTAAAATACTTCCCACTTCATTTTATACTACTGTTGTTTTACCATACTGCATACTACCATTTACAGTCTCACATGTTTTACTGATTAGCCAGTCTTCGAAAACAAGATCTTTTAACATCAAAAGCATAAGCATTAAATCCAGTTAAACATGAGTATTCCAATATCATCTTTAAAAGAGCAGATGATTTGCTGCACACATTACTGATGCTTTACCACATCTTTTCAACAGTGCAGCACTTAGTGCCAAAGCGAAATTGCAGCTCTGTATCAAACAGCTAAACGATATTCAAATAAGCTTCTGGTGTGTATTAAAACTGAAACAAAACCAGCACACTAATGCTTTGAAAAAGTCTATTTTTATGTACAAGCTATCTGGAAGACTCTGAATCAACTCTAAATCCCAGTGCTAGATGAGAAAACAAACGAAGCTAGACACTTTCTGAAGACTGAAGTGCTCTTCTGCAATATATTTATAAAATGCTTAGGTTTTTAAGCATTCAGGAAAGCGAGAGGTTGCAGGAAGTTGCGGTATTTTTATGTATTATTTATTGGAAAGAGATGATCTTACAAATTTATACGCTGTTTTCACAGCCGGAGTGGCTTTGGTCATCGCTGTGTTGATCAGTGCACCACCTTTCTGAAATGCACAAAAAAAAAAAATGTATTTTAGCAACATTTTAACAGAAGTCAAACCTTAAGACAGCAGCAAGGAAAAATAAACAGCGTGCCGTGAAGAAATAACAATCTTCCTTTTAAGTGGGTAAGAGCAACCACAGCTGTGTTTCCTCTCCAACCTGCTGTCTGCAGCCACACAAGGGTTACAGTACGTCATTACCACGGCTGACACATTTATCAATGCATTCTAACAGAATGATGTATTCTCGCTCTTCATTCACACTGTTACCATTTCAGAAATCAATTCAGAAGTTAAGGCTATTTCTCATGTGTTCCTATCATATTTACTATGCAACTAAAAAATACTCTGACCCCATGGAAAGAACTATGTCATTTAATCACACAAGAATTCTCTTGATCTAAAATAATATATTTTACTAATCCTGCAGAATAACAAGGTTATACCAAGGATCTTTTGCTAGCCAACTGCACAAATCCATATAAACAGAACTGCTATTTACTAGAAGTGATAAACTTCGTATCAAATTGTACTGTCACACCTAATTCAGAGTTATGGAATGTAAGATGATACAGAAAGCAGTGAAATCTTTAACTATACAGACAGAAAAACCTTATGCATTCAGCCATTTGTTTTGTGTATGGGACTTTTGGGGTTTTTGAAATCTTCAAGAAGAAAAACCACAAAAATTATTGCATATGCCATAGACATGTTATTTATTATAGAACACACATTTCCCTCACAAATGAACAAACTTTTACCATTACACAGATATAAGAAAAAGGATAAAGACTGAAAGGACAAGGCAGTCAGTGTAATTACTTAACCTAGTTTATACCTTCACTGTATGCATCCACTGTTGGTAAGATCTTGAATTTCCTGAAATAGAAATGTAAAACATAACACAATAAAACATACATTCAACATTTTAAACGTTTCAACCCTCTTCACTATCTGCATTAAAAAATGCCCTTAGAGGATTATTTATTAATTTAATTCTTCCAGATAGACAAGGAATGTAAAGATAAGAACACACGAACACTAAGAAACCTAGGAATCTCTTACTGCATGTTTTCTATTTCCTTTGTAAAAGCTTATCTTTTCAACATACAAGGGTTTTTATTCCAGTTGAGGTAGAAAGAGAAATTAAAACTGTGAGAAGGTATCATACTGCTAGAAATTCTGAAAAGAAAAACATTAACTCAAAGGAAAGAATACAATATCATTAATTGCATTCAACCATAATGATCCTTCTGGGCAAACTTTCAAGCCCCACAGTGACATGGATGCAGAAGGTATAGTCCCAAGGAAAAAGAACTAGAGAAAAGTCTAAGGGTTATGGCACAACTATGAATTCCTGTGCAGGAAAAATCCTTTCAAATTCTTAACTATATCTACAAGGCAAGTGAGAGCTACTGGCTTCTGTAGGACCACAGAAGACTACTCTGCCACTAAACTCTCCATGACGGACAACATTAAATTCTACTTGATGAAGAAATGAATACTATTTCCCAAAAGTGCTTCAGCTGAACATCAAAAATCAGGTCCATGATCCCTGGGAAAGTTTTAGAGTACATCAGTCACTTGAGTACTCCAGTACTGTGAGCTGCTACTGACCCCATACAAGGCATTCACTTGGATAAGAACGCTGAAGGTTCAGAGTTGGACCATTTTGAAAGGACCACACCAACACATTCTTGAAGTTGCAGAGTTTTAACAGGAGTCCTCAAAACTCCTTAACTTTCTCAATAATCAAGTAACTAAGATCTGGGCAGAATTATTGCACTGACTACTGAAAAGTCAATACAGTCTCCCAGAATATGTCTGAGAACTAACTGGATCACTGTAGAAGGTATTCCAAAGTTTTTCAATGAGGTGAAAAAAACTGAGCTGTTTATACTCATATCAGGCACTTTCACACATTCCACTAAACTTTTTACAAGCAATGTTGAGACAGCCAGACTCTCAGGAATGATGGCACAAGTGAAAACAATGCTTGCTTAGAGAGGAGAGAACCTGACAATCATTATGATCCTATCTCCACTAAGAACGTCAAAATAAGCAAAAATAACTCATTTTTCACTCATTTGATCTGGCTCCCTAGACCTGTCACAGAAGGAAGCATGCAAATAACATGTAGCAGGGTGAAATTTAACAATTCCCAGTATGTTAAAGAAACTGCACAAACCATAAGTACTTTCTTTAACATGACATTTCATAACTTCAATTCTTATCAACAATATTCATGTATCATCTGGATTGTGGTGCCCTTAACAGTGGCCCCTTCCATATCTGAGCTGTAGTTTCAGATGTTTTTGCTTTTTCAGTTTTCCTTATTCTACCACCAGCGATATTAGACCAATGGAAAAGAAAAAGACTGGAGTAAACTTCACATGATTAAAAATTACTTTAGTTAATGTATTCTACAAGAAATCCAAGTGCTAAGCCAATCCATCACTATACTCTTGTACTGAAAGTTACATAAAACTCTCAAGAATTAACACTTCCACTGAATAATTAATGTAAGAGAAAATAAAATTTTAAGTACAAAGTGCAAACTGTAATGAAGATGGCTGAAGATGACAAATTTATTTTCAGATGTAGACACACAGAAATAAGTTTTGATCACTTTTATTAAAAAAAAAAATCATTAAAAATGAAATTTAAGTTTTAATCTTCAATTTCCACTTTAATTTTCTTTTCTGGTTTAGTTACGCTTGCATATGGGGAAAAATGCCAATTTAAAAAGAGATTACTTAAAGAATCACTTTCAATTTGATTCAGTAGTTTTTAAATTATACTCTCTACAGTTAAGAATGTGTTCACCTGTCCTTTTAACAGCTTGTAGTTCACACTAACTTTCTGTGACTTTTCTGAAATCTGGGTTTCACCTGTTTTTTGGGTTTTTTTTTAAAACCTTGGGCTTCCTGACCAAGTTGATGGGAGTTCACTCTGCAAAGAGATCATAGTTCTACTCCATTAGCGTCACCAAATGTCACCTTCCATTGCATACATATTGTTAGCCCTGCCCTTCATAACAGTAATGAGACAGCAGTTATGTAAATACTGAAAATGTGCCCTAAGCAATTTGTCCACAGCCTGGCAATATTCAGCTTGCCTGACGAGAGAAGTACACACGCAGGGCAATCTACCCGAGAACTGATAGCAGAGCTGAGCGGTCCCCCCTGAGCAGAGCCAGGTGAGACATGGTTCACAGGCTGCCAGAGCACAGCCAAGAAACAAGCTTTATCTAACTTCTATTGCAGTTTTATTGCAGCCTCCTGACCCCTAACCGCAGCCAGCAAACGAGCTCTGAATACTGACATCACCTATCTGAATAATGGATGCTCCATGCCTCAAATCTGTTTACAGAGCAGCATAAGTTACCCTAAAAAGGCAGGAAAGAAGTAAATCTCTGTGTAACTAACCACGCTTTAATCAAGAAAAAGCCTCACAAATTATGTGCTAGATCCTAGCACAAGACACAGAGGGCAGGAGAAGGCAGTGAAAATCTTGAGCAAAAGCAATTATGTACTTTGAGCATAAAAAAAGGTATTTTGCAGGAGGTACAGATGGCTCTGCACCACTTGATAGTGGGTGTCCATCCAAAGATAGTCTTGAAAAGGAAGCTGCCATATGCAACTCTGTGGATTTGCTCAAACCACATAACCTCCATTTACTGAGGAAGCTTCTACACTACTCCCAAGATGGACCATAAAACAGTATTTGTGCTGGTCATGAATATTTTGATCCAATATTTTGACACCATATATTATACCTGTGCTGGTTTTGGCTGGGGTGGAGTGAACAGCTGTGTGGTGCTTAGTTGCCAGCTGGGGTTAAAACATGACAATACCTCAAACAACAACAGACCTGTACTAAATGTTTAACAGGAAACCTTTCAATAATCCTGTAATAATCAGGACTGGATTCAGCATGCACTCTTCCATATGGGTTAGCTAATGTGAAAAGCACTGTAACAATTGTCAGTGAACACAACTGAGGCAAACATGAGGAATAATATTTTTGTTTATGAAGAAGGCAAACTTCCATGTCCCTTCTCAGATCATATATACCAGTGACAAAAACTTTCCCTTTTTTACAGTGACACATTTGTTGGAGAAAGCAAATTTCTAGTAACATTTAGGAAATCAGTCTGATTTCTACACTGCAGAAATAAGTACATGTGAAAATGAAGAGAAGTGATTATGGAAAACCTAACTATCCAGAAGTTAAGCATCACGAATACCAAATATTTTAAAAATAGTTTACACAGAACGCATCATATTACATAAACGTGAACATTGGAGTGATGTCCCATCCTCTGCTGAAATGTAAGAATTATTTTACTGGATTAAACAAACATACCTTCATTTAATATACTGACATAACCAGACACATAATATTATGTGTCCCAGCAGTGATTTGTTAACGGCTAAAACCTTTCCAAGAACGAATGGAAACAATGAAGCAGTAACAAGATTAATGACTTCTAAAATTTATAGGACATCAGGAGGACATCATGTTGAACAGTTCCCAAAGAAGAAGTGTCAATGAGTACACACAAATTAATTCTGTACCTCCACAAAAGCCTCCTGCTGTGATTTCTTCTTCAAAAACATCAGAGAATCCTCTTCCTGCATTTAATTTTGATAGTCGACCATCAATAAACTGGAGGTGGAAAAAAAAAAAAAGGGTCACACTTTGTTTTCTCTTCTACTGCTTTACAGTGTTATAGTTTTAAATGTGTTCATTATAATGGAATATGTATGTTCAAGAAAACATATGGCTTAAGGATAATAAGGCTTTTAGGTGGACTTTGCAAGAGCAGCTGTAATTATGAGCAGCAGGTATATAAAGTACTTCATACAGATCAAGCAAATTATCTATATTTTCTGTATTTTCCTAATGGCATGAAAAGAAATTAACTTATTTCCTTACAAATGGTAACTTTGGGTTTGTAATCATACCCATATAAAGGTCACTGAGACAATCCCTGATGTTCTGCTGTGAATCTGTAAGTTTACTTCATCAGAAAAACATAAACAAGCCTCCCTATGGCATCCCTTTTTGGGTAGACATCAATAGATATGAAGTAGAACTTGCTGTACACAAAAAGACCCTTTAGAAAAACTGAAATTATTTCACCACACCCAGTTCAAAGAAACAACAGATGATGATGTCCACTTGAGGTCTATTGCAAGCACATGTGTTCTACATGAGAAATGGCCCTAAACAGACAGTAAGTGAGGGGAAACTGCAGCAGGACCATCCAGTGAACAGCAGAAGAAAGCTGTGGCTTGGCTCCAGAGATGGTGGTAGAAGCAGGATGGATTTGATGGGCAGAGTTCGAGCTAACTTGAAGGGAATTTCACTTAACTCTACAGGAATGTAACACAAAGTGCCAAAACAAAGCAAGGCCTAATGCCAAGGCAGACCCCTAAGACCCTCTGCACCTGACTGAGCACAGTACAGGATTGATACCACTGTATTTTTAAGTTCTAATATACTTCTTTGTCCTTTTGGGTCTTTTTAAGAACTAAACCTTATTTAGGCGCATCTGCGGGTGCATATTGCAACACTCGTCCTCATGCAGAGGTTACAGCTGCATGACCACATGGATTTGCATCTACAGACAAGTTACATACAAAGACTGAAATGATCCAAATGTGTCAGAAAAAGTCAGAGTTAGATAATTAATAATTAAACCTCGCAAAAGGGATGAATACATTCTTTTCAAGAATCATCAGGCTTCAAGGAAGTATAACCAGCACACTGTTATAGGTTCAAAATTCTTTCAAGAAGCAACCCCTCCCTTTTTGTTTTGAAAAGGCTAAATCAAGTCCGACAGATAAAGTGAGAAAGCATTTATCCAATTATACACAGTTCATCTTCCAGCAAGAATTATGAGTTATGTGCTGGTACTAAACAGTACATAGGAGCCAACCCGAATTACCTATTTGGCCCTATCATTTTTTACCACAGATTACCCAAACAGTGTCAGTGACAATCTGATGCTTGTCAATGAATGGACTAGTGACATGAACAAACTAATTTCTCAGAGTACAAAAATTTCAGCAGCAAGAATAAGGCAAACACAAGATAATTTCTCTCTCTTCCTTGTCTAAATTCCTTCTTATTTTTTCATTTTAATCCAAGTTGGCTTTTTTCCAAATAGGTTGGTTCATGGTCAGACCACTGTGGGATCACTGGATTATTTCACAGTAAGAAAAAGAGATAAGAGCACCTTTAGCTACTGCTGTGGAGAGAAAAAAAGCAACAAAACCAAACAATGACACCCTCCCACCACCTCAGCCTTTGAACTGTAACACATTATCTCTTTGGGGAAAGTTATGAATTCATTCCATACTATAAACTTGTGTAAGATTTATGGACATACTCATCATTTGGTAAAATCCTATCAACAGAAGACTGAGACACTGACTGAATTTGAGTATTTAATGTAAATACTGACAAAGAGAACTGTTAGCAAAAAGATACTGGGGACATTATTTAAAGGAATGATAAGTATTAGCAGTGGTAGTAGTACTTACTACTTTTGAGTAATTTACTGTTAATGGTTGCCCTTAAACTGCTACATGAAAAGAATAGCATGTGGAATTACGCATAAAATTTATCTCTTTCTCTGTCCATTTTTCAAACCTATACTCTCTTGAAAAATCCAGGCCTGGTATTTCAAGGAAAATTGTCATATGCAGCATCATTAATCAGGAAATAAGAATATTTAATACATAAATAACAGTTATTTTCTTCTTAAGAAAAATATACAATTAGACATCCTAATAGTTCAAGAATAATGATAACCAGGGTTTTAACATTAAATCTATTCAGGGCAAAAGGTAGTTTTACAAAACTAAAGCCAGCAAATTGCAGCAAATTGAACTTCACACATCACTAGCTGTGATCCATTTCAGCATATTTAGCATGAATTACTTATACAAGTTCCTGGAAAAATGCATGTTTTCCATAAACAGTTTGGTTTACTCTCTTTCAGAGATATACAAACACCCCTTCAACTTCCAAAACATGTGAAGTCATCAACATGATATAAAAATTAAGTCCCTAATTTATAAGTCTGAGAGAATGGCTGGAGGCTAAAAGATAATCTAGACATTGTCCCTGCCAAAAATATCCTGTCTCAATTCTCAGTAAAGACTAAGATGCTGAATATGGGAAATGAAAATAAGATACAGAGATGAACATTATAATACCCGAGGAATAAAACTCAAGTCAAAAAACTCCCTAGTTTCAACTCTGCTATATAATGCTGAGAAAACCAGCACATACATCTGGAAGTTAATCTAATTTTATGGATCTATCAAGGTAAAGGAAGAACAGTTGAAGTGAAACCCAAAAGTTTTTATAAGTGCTGGTCTGTCAGTTTGCCCTTAACAATTTAACGAGGCTTACAAATAGATTTTGGGGGAGAAAAATGCTAAATGAGTAAATGAAAGATATATGAGTTATCAAAACACGGATTCCCACAGGCTCTATGGCAATCAATTTTCTAGATAAAGGAAATGCAATTTATCTATACCACAGAAAAGACTCTTGCATTTCAAAATACTAGTTAGAGGAAATACAAGCAGAGAACCTGAACAGTACACCTGAACTTTAGGTTGGATAAGGACTGTCCCAAGACGGAGATAAGAGTTTGCAATGACAAGAAAGGTGTCAAGATGAGCTGTGGCCATGGCAAAAGTAAGCACTGGGACTGATTCTCTTTACAGGTTAGTTAATGATTTTGGTACAAAAGATTGGCATGCACTAATACATTTGGAGATATCACTAAATAGCATATCAAAATGCAATACAAAGTAAAAACAGATGATGTTGAAGATGGAAATAATCTGAATGGGAGTCACACAATCAATTAATTCCACAATTTATTCTGACAGAGATTTCCTGGTACTTTGGTGAAAATATATTACAATTTCCAAACTTTAAAAAGTGGTTAAATTAGAGGAATTAACATATTTTAATGTAGCAGAGAGAAGATTAAAAAATACCAAGAAAAAAGGACAGAGAAAGTGGCACAAATAAAGCTCACCTGTCAGTTACGGCAAAAAGGGTGTATTTGAACTACCAACTTTCTGCTTGGTCTAGGTTTAAGGCGGCCTCTAAGAACTATTTTCTGCTTAAAAGACCTTCCATAACAGAATAAAATACAGTCTGGTCTCTCTGAAAACGAAAAACTTTGAAAACAGCTCATTTGTCAGTGGCAAAAATGGAGAAGATGCAGCTGGGCTGAGGATTAGCTGAAAAAGCAGGAGTAACCTTTGCAACAAAAACTAGAGGAATGAAAAAAACCTTCTACTACTACTACCACCACTATTAAACCACACACATCATCAAAATTGTTACTGTTTCCTAATCCTCTAAAGTACATTATTTCCTTTAGTGGAAATAAAATTAAAACAAGCTATAAACAAACTGTAAACTTATTCTGTTTAATTGAACACTTTAAAATGTAATAGGTAAGTAGAGAGCCACCCTGACAAGCTATTCATTTCAGTGGAATAAAACCTATTCTTATAGCTGAAGATCTTGCTTTAGTACTAGTAGTATGACAACAATTTAGAAACAGTGTTTGTAAGCACCTTTCCATTAAGAAAGCTTCATGCTACCTTACCTCAGCAAGATACACAAAATGTAAAGTACACTTCAGTCTGTGACTTCTTTCCATTTCAGCCACATCAATCATACATCAAAATGTTTCAGATTTCTTAGTTCTTATTTTATATTTTTGTTTACATTTTTTATTGCATAACATACACCACAGTAAAACTGAATAAGCCCCATTTTAGGATCACATTTTCACAGGGCTTCTACAAAAGTGGATCCTTGCACAAATCTTAACTTTACACATGAGCCTCTGATTAATACCAAATTTTTTTTGAAAATTAGAAGATTCTGCACATAACGAATTTCCCTTATCTATCATGGTAGTATATCTTCAAAAAAGTTCCCCAGATTATTTTAACATGAAGTGCTGCGTATCAATCATTTCAGGTATTTGCAGACAAATATATACTTTTATGAATCTTCTGATTTCATTCAGATTGTCCTTGATTCTTCTAAAAATCTAGTAATAAGTTTAACACCCTTTTGGTGCAATGGAGTCATCTGATGAAAAGGGAGAAAAAAGGAGTTACAGAATAAAATCAAAGAACAAAAATCATTTCAAAAGTCTGTAATCAAACTATAACTATGCTGTGCCACACATTCAGTAACTTGTTCCCTATTAATCCAAAATCTGCATTAACAGATCAGCTAGAATATGTTCAGGCCACCCCTATGGCTCAGGCTTGTAACATTCTCTGTGTGCATACTTCAAAGAGTCTAGCAAAGAAAACTGCAACTGCAGTATGAATCCAGTTTTTAAATAAAATGCCACTGAAGTCCATTTTAAGTAAGCACTATGTTGTTTAAGCTCTTTGGTCGTGAGCCAAGAGAGCTGAAAATGAAGTCCAACCATCAAGCTGGGAGATCCACGGTTTTCCTTGTTTCGGTGGGTTGCTGACTGGCTCTGAGGAGATGCTGCACTGGCTCTGCACCCTGGAGTTATTTTTTTGTTCAGTTTCATCACTGCTCTTTTTAACTATAATTGAAGATTTAAAAATACAACAAAAGTGCAATGACTGTACACAAAGTACTTGTATTTGTATCTCATCCCAGAGTTTCACAACCTGCCAGAAAGGAAAAGGTATTTAAATACGTATATGTTTTAAGAGAAATCATAAAACATGGGTCGTTTACCCTCTCATACCTGTTTAAACAGCTGAAGATTAACAGCAGTTTCCAAGAACTGCTTAGTTGTACTGGAACGATGCTTCACAAAACTATTCTCACAGAAAGTTATAGGCTCTCCCTAAAAAATGAAACAGAAAACGTTAGATGGTAAGCAGAGTATACTTATATGTTGATTTATATAAAATTCTCCATCACAACTGAATCTATTTCTTAACGGATACATACAAATATTCCCCTTCAAGAAGTCTTGACAAATGCACATGGAATTAAACAGACCTAGAAGGCAACAAAAAAAGCCCAAAACAGAAGCAGTAAACTTTCTGAAACATGGTTATAAAGTTTGAACATTAACACAATACAATGAAATGTATTTTCCCACCCGGGAAAAGTGCACAGCCTATAGTCACCAAAAATCCTGCGCCAAACCACTTGGATGATGAAAGATAAACAAGTATTCATTGAAAAGTCAGTGCTTGTTGAAAGAAAATGGTTACTGAAAACAACACTCATTTAAAAATAAGAAATGTAAATGACAGTATTCATAAACAATCAAATCCACTCCTATGTTATTCCATAATTTCATTTAAAATTTGCTATCTTCAATATGCACAGACCACTGGACATTCCTGAGGAGTATTCCCTTAATTTTGTTATGGATTTCACCAAAAAGCCCAAAAGCCCCTCCCCAAGTTTACAAAAACAAAATTACTAGGTAGGAACAACTACTAAGGGTCTCAAAGACACAACTTAGAATTCAACAAAATGTAACACCTAAATCTACCACAGAAAATTTTACTGCCCAAAAGTTACACCTACAGTGCAGTCCCACAGCAGAAAAAGAGATACCTGAGCCATTCACAAAAAGAAAGATCAAAGACAGTTGCTACACTGATCTTTACAACAGCTCTAACTGGAAAACCACTTTAAAGACAAATTTATTCATGCCCATGATCACCACAGCTTTGTGCTCCTAACCCTGTTTAACTCTGATGGCACATGTCGCTTCATGCATTTCCCCACCACCCTGGTGCTTTCAGAATGTCACAAAGCGTTTTCTCTGTATGACCTGGGTGAGTTTGGTGGAGCAGCTCTAAATCATTTTCAGCTGTTCTTTACACCTTACACTTGGTTTCTTAAACGGCTGAAATGTGACCTAAAGAAATGTTGCAGTAGAAACACTGTGATGTCATTTTAAAATCCTATTCTTGTACTATCAAAGACTTCCCTCTTTTTGAGTGTCTCTTTTAAGAGGTCCAGTCCTACTCAGCAAAGTACTGAAGTTCACGTTTAACTTGTTTTTAAGTTTTTACATCCTCACTTCTTCATGGAACCTCTGGATTTAGAAAAGATCTCTCCCTGGAAGAGCTAGAAGCCTTACATTCACCCAGTACAACCTTCCCCTGTCACAGGGTAGCTCCAGTGCTCTGATACAAACCCACCACAGTACAACACGCAGCACTGTGTCAGTCAAGTCTCCAGAAGCACCCAAGTTACTCCCCTTGCTTATCCTGAGATAACTGGTGAACACTGTAAACATGCAGGGCATGCTGGATCTGCCAAACAGCTTGAAATGTTCATGCTGCTTTAAATAGCTCTGCCTTCCTGACCCACTTTGCATTAGCTATTCTTGAGCTCCTAAAGACTCTTGTCTTAAGAAGATGACTCCAAGCTACTTAGTAAATCAAAGTGCATCAAAACAAATGGAATAGTCTCCAGTGAGACATGGTGGTATAAGACAGAGTGCTCCTGAGGGCAGACTCTCTCCTCTGTTACGTTGCTCTTCCAAAATCTTTCACGGCAGCAAATTAAAACAGCTCCTTATATATACATATATTACATATATATATGTGTATATATATATATATATATATATAGTGTTGTTACACAAAGAAGCGATTCCTGGAAATACAGAGGCTTTGTGGGAGTGCAGCTCTGACCAGATGATGGCTCATGACATAGTAGGAAACATTAAATTTAGGACTAAAGAGAGAAAATATTTTCAAAACATATCATTTAGGAAAATAAAAACTAACCTCCTGCTTCCCACTGCCACTTCCCCAATTGTCTGGGAAAGATGAAAGAGTAAAAAGGAGAGGTTGTCTCCCAGCAGGAGAGAAAGCAGGCGTGCTTGCTCTCCCTTTCACACCAGCCAGGGAAGAGGGAGCAGCCAGAGAGTTTCCCGATGGCACTTCTCCTGCCCAAGTCATCTAACAGAACACCGTGATATGGTAGTTCAACACATATTTTATTGCATGGGTGTAATATTTTCCCAAATACTTTTCTTTAATCACTGGATGCTTCAGATACCTGGTAAGCACTCATGCATTGGTGCATCTGTTCCCTTACCAGAACAGTTCCCTTACCAGAGACAGAACAACTAAAGCTATTTCTTTGCTGAAAATGTATTTAGTTCTCTAAAGAGTTCACATCCAAAAACCACCCTTCTTGTTTGAACCTGCTGACTCTGAGATTGCTTTAAAAATCTGAGTAGGTTTAAAGGTCCTACCTAATCAGCATATGAAAATAAGAAAAGCTGTTGAAACCTGTAGCAATTCCGTAAGTTTTCTCAGGCTATGTGTGGTAACTTTAATGAAACTGAATTAAAAAACACAATTAACTCTAAGCTATTTATTTGTTCAAGGCTCTGATCCACGAAAACATTTTCTAAATAAAACTTTTACAAATCTTCAAGATTATTACTGTAAACACAAAGCCTCCTGAAGTGCTATTTAACAAGTAAATTACTGAATCAATATAAACAAAAATAGCCCTAGATGCTTTCATATATAAAGCTTATAACATTCTTGTTTCTGTAAGTACAGCTGACTACCTTTAGAAACTGAGTTTTGGACGAATGCCTCACTGTTATTTAACTACCAGACCATCAACTGGCCCCTGTTGTATTGATCTACAACGTACTTTCAAAACAAGTTCGATCCAAACCCAGTGGGGACTCTGTACTGAAAAGTAGACAGCTAATACTCAGACCAAACAATCTATGCCCAAACATGATATCTGTCCTTTTAACAACAGTTGCTATAGAATTTTCTTCCCCTTTCATAGCTTGCCACACACAGCAGGAATTCCTTGCTCTAAGCTACACTCACATTTTAAGTAAGCTATTTATACAGACCTCAATGGAACATGAAACCTGAGCTAAACCAGTATGATTATTTTAAAAGGAAAAATAACCTAGATTAGAAGGTATGTTTGTGCTTTCCAAATCTAGAGATATTTAACTTGAACAAGAGGCACAAATATGTAAATTTTTTATTTCAGAAAATACTGCACTGCTCTACCATGAGATGACTCATGCCAAGTATTAGTTCTATTGCAACAATTAATATAATTTCATATGGCAGCTCTCACTTATTACATGAGGAATAAAGGGCAGGTAGCTATGGTCATAGCTTTGTTGGTTTTTTTCAAATTTATTTTTTAAAAACACCATAATTTTAAATACCATTTTGGTTTGGATATTAAAATTTCTCTGTTTAAAATCAAGGAAGCACAAAGTTGAAATTTCATCTGCTGTCATGACATTCAGAGATAAAGGCCAAGGGATAACTGAGCATGCACTATGATTCCACTCAGGAAGTTACCATTTACAAACCAGTTTTTCCCAAATTTGTAAATTTTTGTAATCTGCTAAAAAAAAAAAAATTAAATATGCTGATATGTCTTATATTCACAATTATACCCTACAACAACTCCTATTAATACAATATCTATATATTAAAGAAAGGACCACTGCAGTCCTTAAGACAAATAAACCAGTAAGGTTTTCAACATGTAAAACAGAAGTCTTATGGAAGCCACAATAAATAGTCATAACTCTGCTTTTTATTCCACTGGGTGGTTCTGGATTTACACACAACTATGATGTGGCATTTCATTACTCTGTTTCTGTACTCTGCTGTACTTCTATACTTCAGTCTTTGAAGAGAGGCAAACAAGTCAATGCTCTTCGAGAGACACCCATCCTCATTGAAACTCAGCTACAATCAATCATTATTTATACATTCTCAAGTAATTCAGGTGCATTCTGAATCTCAAAATAACTTTATTTCCAACATAACATTTTATTCTATTATTTTGATTTATTGCATATCGAATGCAATGCTTGGCATTGGACAGCTGATGTCACTACCTAAAACAGTGTCAATATTGGCCCAAAGCACTCCAGTTAGCATTCAATTAACGTGAGGTCTGACAGGTTGTGCTGTCTTCAACATGGACGTTATCTCAGTCCCCTGGTGTGATAATGAGACCATGAACTCCCACTGCTGAGCATTCCAGAGCAAGCCATCGGCCTATGCTCTTCATTTCCTAATTTCTGAGGAGTGATGTTACAACCATTGTAACTTAAAACAAAGCCATTCCGGGTTTATTTCTTTTGTCTTAACATCGAGAGCTTTGAGGACTTTTTCCCCAAAAGAGGTGATCTTTTTCAATGACTTCATCTTTTGTTAGATAATTCTGGAAAAAAAGTCAACTTTTTTCAGACAGAACACAAGCTACTGCTCCTTATTTTTCATTTTCTTTTAATAGAAGTGTCTTAAAAGTAATAGGTTTTGTTTATTTGAAGTACATTTGAAGTGTATTCTTCTTGCCATTTTTTTAATAAAAAATGAAATATCACACCTGAATTTCCTCTGGATGTTTGCTGCTTAGAATCATACAACTTTTCTGCTATGCTTATTTTTTCTGATGATGTTAAAATCAATCTCTATCATGGTGAACACTTTTAGGTTCACTATTTTTTAACTACTGCTTCATTCTATTATCTTCCTCTCCCTCCTTAGACATAGATTGGGAATATTGCCTTTTTAAGAAGTCTTACATCATATATTGTTTTATTAACTGACAATACTGCATATGAGTAATGGAAAAAAAATTACTAGTCTTTGCTTTCATCAGCAAGGTTTGCCCATGTACATGCAAGGAAGAACATGTAAAGTAAAATAGGTAGGAAAAACCCAATGTCGCACGTATTCTGACAACAAAATTACACAGCCTGCACAAATTGCCATATTTGTATCTATGTCCTACCTATGCATGCAATTCTGAAACACGAAATAAGCAATATTATCCATGATAAATCCCCAAATGCTGAACTACCTAAAGAAATTAGGAGCTACAAAAGGTTCAAGACCAAGTTGTGAGCAACCAAAGCAAACATAATCTGGATTTGTACATGAATTTACATGATGTAAAAAGCATTTATCCCACAACACTGCTGACTGCAATGCCTCAGCAGGGTTAGACTCTTGTGATCAAAACTGTTTGTGATCACTGATGTTGCACAATGGCCCCCACTGCAGCTGCTGGCTGGGTGAGAATAGCAACACACTGACTGCTTGCCTTTCTGTATTCCACAGCTCCTTATGGCAAAACAATTCCAATGGCCTCATTGCCACTCCTGGAAATCCTGCTTACCCCCAAACAGGCCATGCACATTCCCCAGTCAGAGCATTTCACCCAAGGTCTCCAAAGTGATTGCAGTTCTCTGGGTGAATGAGACCATATACAACAAAACCATTATAATTCACCATTCTGCTGATAATACTTTTTTGTGGGTTATTTTTTGATAATAATGACACCGAAGCACTTTTTTCAATCATCCCCACCTACCAGGCATGAAGTGGATTCCTTCTGGATTAAACTAAAGCAGAGCTCCAGCTAGTCATGGGTATTCAGCATTCAACACCAGACTAAAATGAGAACCACAGCAGAGCCAGAAATGCACACTGTGCACACTGTAGCCCACTAGCTGGGCTGCTTTGCCCTGCAGATCCACTCCTATTATGCAGTATTTCCTAATGTAAAGTGTACATACTAAAAAGACACTCTTGGCAGTTATATCAGTTTGACAGATTAATTTAGTATCATGATTAAATCAGAAAAAACAGCAATTTCTACTTTTCTTGGGAACTTCTACCAGATTAAGTTTTTTATTATCATTTAATACACACATAAAAGTATTATCACCTTTATCTATTACATGTCATATTTCCTGTCTATATTAGAGTAGTCAGATTTTCCATATGGTCTCTTAGAGTCCCATGAACTCCTTCCAAGACCCTTGAAGATTCCCATTTTCCCTTTCACCAATCATTTTTTTCAATAATTGCTAGACGTTTGTTCAAGACATATTGCTACACCGAGGAGAATCTGTCCTGTGCTGAAAACAAACAGTTGCACAGAATGAGTGTTCAGTGTGATGAACAGCGTTTGGAGTGAAGAGAAGTGTTGGATGAGTACAGACACTATTAAAGCTGTTCTTTACTCAAAGTGAATATTAATGACAGTTGTTTCATGTTTCGAGTTAAAAATCATACAGGACACAGTTGCAAGGAAAACAGTTCACTTGAACATATTTTTCACCTTTCCAGCAATCGATAACTTTCCAAATATATTATATTATTCTTCATCAGGTTGTTCGCAATCCTCAAAATGTTACAACCAAAACCTTTCAGTTCTTGTTTTTGAAAATATGACAAGCTTATTTATAGCAAAGGGATTTCAAATCTATATAGAAAATATTCTCATTTAAGTATTGCCCCTACAAATTTTCTCCACGAATACTACTTGAGGTCTTGAAAGAATAAAGTCCATAGCTGTGGTTTAGATTACCTTATCAGACCTAGCACCACAGACTCCAAAATAAAGAGAAGTATTTTATTTGCCAAAACAGTTCTCAAGTTTTGAGACTCTTGAAATAGTCCAAATACAGTCAGCTGTGATTTGATTTTTTGAGCTTCTCAATCCACAGTGCCAAAGGCAAATGTGGAATGAGCTGAACAATCATGAGAAAATTCCTCTTAGTTTCTACTAATCCAGAGCTAATTCAAATTTTCTTTCAGAATAAAAATTCTGTGAAATCCTAAATTAGTTAAGATAATGTGAACACAGCACAAAATAAACATTACACTTTTTTTATTTATTTTTAAATATGCTTTGTCTTTGGACAAGTTGATATCAATCCAGGATAAACCAGTATTTGCCAGTAGACTTCTGCTTGCTAAGATACTCTGAAATAACATGTCTTTAAAAAAAAAAAATAATCAGGCTACAATGGTTTTGTAAATATCAGTGGAGCCAAAAAAAAGATAAATATGCAAAGGAAAATAATGCAGAAAGAAAGACTTCAAAGGTCACTTTGACAAATGTCTGCCAGTCAAATGATGCACAGTGCAGTACTTCAATGCAGTACAAAAGTAGATATCTCAGATTTGCCAACTGCTAAACTGAAATAAAATGGAAATCAGTTAAAAGGAGAGCTCATTTCAACAGAGACACAAACCAGGATGCTAAAGGATCTGCACATTCAGTTCAGCAGTTACCAAAACAAAGGACTGACTGAATCTTATTCCTGGTGAGAACAGAGCTAAGGACATGAACCAGACTGACCAGTTCTGTTCACATGTACCAAATGTAGATTAAGACACTTTTTGACTTAACAGCTCTTACTGCAGGCTGCCATGAGTCAACATGGACTAGTGTCCTCACCTTTAGACTAGGGAACAAATTAGATAACCCCTCCTGAAGCAAGGCCATGTAACGCCATGCTATCTGATTTGTTGAAATTATTTATTCTACAGAAACAAGTAGGGAAAGTGTTGATATCCAGCAATGTTTTAAAATAGGTGCAGCCACTTCAATATGCTATGCAGACTGGCTTTCCATATCATATGAGAACTGCCAAACACAAACTGAACTAAACCCTTGAACACGACTTCATTTCTGAACGGGTTACTTTCCATCTCCGTAACAAAGGTCATCCATCAGCAGCACAGACACATTGTGTGCAAAATGTTCTTGGCAAAAAGGACTACCTGTAAGAGAACCGCTTGGGTAGGAGGAAGACTGCGCCACACTGTATTTTAATGCTCCCTCCAGTAAAAGGCTCATCTGGAGACCTTTTCCACCAAGGAAAACCACGTAGTTCCTTACCCAACAACAGAATGCGCCACCCTCCTTACCCCCAGACAAACATCCACCAGCTTTACAAACTTGACTCCTCAAGTGAAGATGATTTTCTCCTATCAAATATTTACCTGAAAATTCATCAGACAAACAAACACTGGAATCCAATCTAGCCAATCTCAGTGCCTTTTATCAAACAGGACTACTTCCAGCCGTTTGCAAGTATCATAGGAAAATAATCTGGAGTGATAGATGAAATGAATCTCTCAGGTTTTTTCTGAGAAATTATTTTATCTTCAATAGGCTCAATATGTGGCACCCTCATAAACAAGAAATTATCAAAGTCCATAACACATTAATTGACTGAGTACCAGCAAAACATCAGAAAAAAGTTCTGATGGGACAAAATGGGTTTTCATTTCTCCTAACCTCTAAGAGTAATCAAGATAAATGCATAATATGAGAGATGCATGTTTGACTCATAGCTGGACTTTACTAGAAGATAAGATTCTGGCCTCAAACACAGCAAAGTCTCTGGACTGGTACAGTGAAAAATGATGAGTTTGACAGGCACAGCCTCTTCAGTTCTTTACCACATTAAACCAGGTGAGCTGTGTGTAAACACATTTCATGAATACCATCTGATTTTACACTAAATAAGTTGTAAAACTGATACAAATAAGAGAAGAGCTGACTTTGGATGAGTATTTCTTCTTCAGTGCAACTCACTGTCAGGAGAATGTAGTGTCTTCTGTCAGTGCATCCTCAGCATAGAGTTAAGCTTTAAAACAGGCTGTTTCAGACTGGGATAAAACACTTCATACAAACTGCTCTTACAAATTAAGGGGGAGAAGTAATAATGAAGCCACTTACTGGTTTGTATCTTAGTGCATCTCTGTAGGATCCAAACAGTGCTGCCTGTGCCCGAAGGAAGGCCTTGGCTACTCCATCGCCCGTAGCCGTGGACTGCTTTTTCAGTTTATTTTTCAAGGCCGAGACCTGCACGACAGAGTGGAACAGTTAAATTAACACCTCAGAAATTGGTACAGCGAGGTATGAACCCAATCAGCAGGCAAACCATGGTGTCTACAGGTCAGCCAAAAATTCATCCTCCTCCTTGATAGCTTATCTTTTTAACTGCAAAGAGCACCTGCTGGTCTGTTAATTGAAATGAAAGCAGGGGATGATGGTAGAGTGCTAATGCAAATTGGTTTATGCTCTCTTTTTTTTTTTTCCCAAGGCCTCTTGACATAAATAAGCTTAATTATTTTACAGTAAAATGCATGTGAGCCATTTTTCTGCAATTTTTTTTTCCCATCATAACATGTACTTACTTGTTTGAATGAAGACAGTTGGATATGTTTTATTTATGCTATAAAGGTTTGCTTCTAAGGACCCTTAATGTTCACTTACTACTCAGTTTCAGGGAATATCTCTTATTTGAAGTCAAATTACTATCTTACATCATTTCTCATGCACCAAGGGAGTACCTGCTACCCCTGTCAAACAGCTGAGAAAATTTGGTGTAAATTCAATGCTACAATGCCTTTAGAATTGTCCTCAGATATAAAACACGTGAAAAGGAAAAAAAGTAAGAACAATAATTAGAAGGTGCATTTACTTGAAAAGGGAAAAAAAAACCCAAACATTCTTATTATAGTGGTTCACTTTTTTTTAAGGTGTCTTTTTTTAATTGGCAAATGACAACCACTGATTATACAGAATTTGAGAAAAAAGTAGCATTTTAATTTAGATGATCCTTACTTGGACATACTTTGGAGGAGAATCACATAGTTTATGGAATTGTCACAGTATTCCTGAAAGATATGCAGAATTACACCCACATATAGTCTATACTCTCCTAATTTCCATCATGAGGGACACCTGGAGATATAAGTCAACTCCAATTATGCAGAATACATGTTTCTATATAAGTTTATATTACAATATACCCAACAGAGCATTATGTAAGTCCCTAAACAAAGTAACATTCAGAGTTACTCTTTAAACAGAACATTATAAATACAAACTTATCACCAAACCAGCTTTCACTCTTTTGGAAATATACGAAAGAATGAGTATCTTCTTGTTTCTTTATGCAAGCAGTCCTGACTGCTCTTGTAGATGATGATTGTAATTGAAGTGTCAACCTAATTAACAACTAAACTTTGAATAATGCTAATGAGAACTGAACATGGCATCAGAGAAAAGACCAGCTCTACAGGTGATAAACCTTCACAGTAGTGACATTTTCCAGTGTAAAGTCACAGTTACTGTGATCTGATCAAAGAGAGAGACCCCCATTGGGTCCAATTATAACTATAGTTTTGAAAAAAAAAATTATTGAGTTATGATGTTCATAATCTATGCAGAAAGGCCTTTACAGTATAGGTCTTTTCCCCATAGCTGTGATCTTTTCAATTTATATCCAAGCTCCACAGATCTAGATAAAAGTTTAGGAGCCTGATTCGTTTAGCCCATGAAAAGCATATACCAAGGCTCATTTACGTTTTTTCCTGACACCTCAAAAGAAAAAAAAAAAGTACAAGTCTGAGTACAAAAACCAGTTTAGAAGTTCAAGGTTAAAGAAATAAATGCATGTCTTGGTTTTGTGGATTTTTTTTTTTTTGGTTCTGTACTGTATGATTATTCTATAGTTATTAAAAATAAGGTTTATTTCGCTCTGGGGAAAATAAATGCATACATCCTGTGTTAAGTTTCCCATCGATGTTAGCTCAGTTTGACTAAAATAAAAGCAGTAACAAGAGGTCAAAAAAAGAACTGTCAATTTTGTCTCTTTTATGACAAGCAAAGCATCTTCTAAATATAAAGGAGGGAATAGGTAGAAAATTCTCTACATTCTTTTAAATCTACATTCTTCTAAATCATGCCTTGTGAGTTTAGGGAAATTATGGCAGATGATAAGGGAGGGTAAGAGAAGAGAGGAGGTAAAGATGATGAAGAGTAGAGGCACTACATGACAAAGTGGGGAATGTGAAGGAAAATGGCATTACCTAATTTTCTCACTTCTGGTAAGCCCTATGCACCCTAACTTCAGTTCGATTAATAGGATGCTTTAGGCAAAAGCGTGTTAAAAAGAACAACAGAAAGCAACAAATCTGCTCCTCTGTCGTACTGGTATCCTATTATTTAGCAATATTAAGAACATCCCAATGGGCTGGTAATTTGGAGGTGGGTTCTCCAGGCAGATGTACATTTTTGTGCTGTTGTTCTGGAGGGAGTTCAAGCCCCAGAAAGGCTATGCTAGAGTTCAAAGAAAGCTCCTCTAATTCCTGCTTCTCTCAGGAGGTAATGCTCAAAGGCAGGAAGAGCTCCATGAGATCATTCAGCTGAAAAACCAGGAGCACAGTGCTCCTGCAGAGATAATGTGAGCCACAACCCTGATTTCCCAGTTGTTCCGACTGGAACCATGGCTGCAGCACTCCTGAAGTGCCCTTGGGACGTGCCTTGGTTTCCTTCAGGCTGAGTCAGCAACAAGGAAGCAGAGAGACAGCGCTTCCTCGGCGCTCATCCCACCCATCAGCCGAGCTGAGCATTTGGGCAAATAACGTCAAATTCTCCCAGTTCCATCTAATCAAAGATGGAACGATAAAGTAACTATTACAGTTATAGTAGGTATGGATAAGAGACTGTGCCCTGAACTACTTGGAAGGACTTGGTGCACAGTAGGATTGTGATTGCTTAGATCCATGCACCTCAAACCAAGGAAGTGTGAGACCCCTGTTGGTAACACCATTAATAGCACTTAAAATTAAAAACAAAAAAAA
>VXAY01006544.1:1311407-1420870 GCA_013399855.1 Oxyruncus cristatus | reverse complement strand
AAAAAAAAAAAAACCAAAACAAAAAAAAAAAAAAAAAAAAAAACCCAAACAAACAAAAAAATACACAATACCAAGCCAAAAAAAATAGCAAAGCAGCATCTGCATCAAAATCTTTTCCTCATATATATTTCAATCCATTTACCTATCTATGATTAAGAATGCCAATGTCTTAAGCAGAAATAGCCTTTTACAAAGTTTAAAAATAAAGAACTCCAAACAAACAAACCACAGGGGTTAGAATGCTGTTAAAATTTATTTCTGGAAGAGACTAGAGATCCGCTTCAGAAATGGTATCATTAATTTACAATAGAAGCAAAGTGGTTTTATCTTCTCCTAGCAACAGCTTCTCATTGGAAGGTGACTTCACTGGACTGCTGAACACTGCCAGCAAAGAGCAATCCGAACTTCAGGAAGGTTTAAATCAACAGAATAGCTTTTCAGAGATATAGAAAGTAATAAGATTGATATGTAATTACGTGTATCTAAAATGTAGAAACATCTTGTGTTGGTCATTTAAACAAAAAGCATCATTTATTTAAATGGTCACCATATGTCCTTTCTAAGATTCCTAAAATAGAACTATCTCACCAGAAAGAAACCATGACTAATATCTCTTCAATATCCACATGAGTAGAAGAATTACATAAAATTAAAAAGTTAATAAGATCACATAACTATTAATCAAAATCTTTGTTCCTGCAAAAATTTAAGCATGTATATAAATTTAAGCACATATAGAAGTATTAAAAATGTTTGCTGTCTGAGAAATACAGAGCCATGCACTGGGGTTCCCAAAGACCACCAGGTCTCTGAAAAACATACATCCAGGTACTTCTCTGGTGTCAGCAAGAGTTGTTACGTTTTAAACTATTTTTTGATGTTCCCCATCAGATGATCCCACTGTAAAAGTCAGCCTACCCTCAACAGTAAGAAAGTGAGAGAAGATGGCAGAGAAAAGGAACAAAACAAAAATCTTAAAACAAGAATCTGATATTGTCTAAATCAGTATTGCTGATGAAAGGGCTTCTACTTATTTGATACTATCTACACACTCAGGATTTAGACATCTCAGAGAGCCCTCCAGCATTTAATCACAAATATTCATTTAGATGAAAACAACCACTTAAATGCAAATGTTTTCAATACTAATTGTACTCTTCAATCTCACATTCTAGCTTCTAAGGCTATATCAAGGCTGAACAGAATTGCAGCTCTGAGAATTTGTTCACAATAAACAGTTGCCTCATAACACGGCAAACACTGTTGACTGCTCTGAGATTCTAAAATATATTAGTAACATTTTTGGCTATTTTCTAATGGAAGAAAGCACCATAAATTATGCTATTTATATTTTTCAAAAAAATCTTTTTAGTTGCAGTATTATACAGTGACCTTAATTTCTTTATAATACCATTAATCATCATATTTTCAGGAATAATTTGCACTCCCAGTAATTGCTTTATAAAGTAACCAGTTTGCTACACGAAATACAGCCTACTTCTCAAATGCTACTTTTAGAACAGTAATGTTCATACGCCCAATTTATGGTGTTAAAATCCTCTGACTTTAGGAATCCCAAACCTAAAACTCTAAACCCCAGTTTAGATTCTGTATTGCATCACAGCGTGTAGGCACCACGCACTGCAAAGGCTGCATCTTCCAACAGCCCTGGAGCTTTTACAGTTGATAACATTTAACAACCACAGAAGAAGCTAAAAACCTGTAAAGTCTCTTGTTTTCTGAAGATGGTATTTATAAAAGTTCTGCTCAGTCTATGATTCTAAGACAGTAAGACTTGGCTGCTAAAACTAATGCTGTCAATCCTCCAAGCTGTTTTGGAAAGTGTTCAAATTTGAGCAAAGTCTTTTTGTCAGACTTAACTGCAAGCAGGTATTGCAGGATCAGGCCCTAAGTTTATACATTTCAGTCTCTGGCCCCAAATGTTCTTTTTCTACCAAATTATTGAAGTGGTTGGTGATCTCAGCATTATTGTATTAGGAAATTTACTCCCACAGAACTAGCTACTTATTTTCTTTTTTTTTTTTAAATTAAAAAATAATAGACAAATTCACAGTGAAATGATGAAATTTAAAAACAAGCGTTCTTGTCAGAAGAGAGGAAAAAGAGGAGGTTTTTTTCCCCCCTCTAAGAAAACAAAGGATTCCTGAAAGTCTTACCCTGATTTATTCTTCCAATTTTAAATACCTTAGGAGTAGCGGAACTGCTACTGGCATGGTAGTATTTCTAACAGTCAATAAATCTAAAATATTATGTGTGAATATTGGAATGAAGCCATTAAGAAGATTACAGCATGCAACGCAGCAGAGGGTCCTCATGAAAAAAGGACTGGTAATTCAGGACAACTGTGACCACTGACCTTTGCACAGTCAAGACCACTGGTCAGTCTGACAGAATAATAGAGTTCACATGCATAGAAAGTCATCTAGCCTGTAACTATAATTTAAATGCTTAAGTGAATGATTTAAAAATGCCTTTAAATCTCAGTTAATTTATTATATAGTTTATTAGACAATGCCATATAATAATGTTTCTTTCAATGTTAAATTTATCATGAAAAAATTCACAACCAGAGCATTTTAGTAGACATATCACTTAGAGGTGGCTAAACTATTAAATAGCTATGCTGTGAGGACATCATCAGGCTTATTGATCAGAAAATAATTATTCTGCTTCCTTTGAACACAAGAAACAGTTCTAGAAAACTCTGAAAATACTGCATTTCTTTTGTCAGGCTGTTAAGCAACCTGGAATCGATTTTTGAAAGGGATAGTAAGACTACAGCTTCTATTACATTTGCAGTTCTTCGTTCTGTTTAATGTTCTTTAGAGGTATGCATCTACAGTGTCACTGCTTTTGTATGTATGCTTATGAGGTTTGTCTATATAAGTTTAAATGCTTCATATATATATCTTTGACATTCGCTTTAATATTTTAAGTCTAATTTACCAATTTGACTCTACACTCCTGTGTCTTACACTTTTTACCCAAGATGTTAGCAGCTGCACTGCCACTCATGAATGCAAAAGAAAGACAAGCATTTTGTCACCTTAAGAGCCAAACACAGCCTTGTGCCTTTGTCTATGCTTTTTGTTTCCAGGTTTTCCAACTATAATTGTATATGTATTCCATTAAACTGTTTTAATTAAAGTGCTTTACAGATTGAAGTGGAGTACGAGATGGGATTATTCAAATTAAAAGCTTCAATATAAAAAGCTCAAATTCTGCAAGTATATTTTGCATAAAGTATATTTGTTCTCTTTTGTTCTATATTAGATATGGAACAAAGTATTTTCAGTCTACTCTATAGTCTGTAGACTTGGATAACCTACATTAATATTTATAATAATAACATGCATATATTCTGGGGGAGAATATACTTCTAAAAGTATGAACATCCCTATTTTCTTCATGCTGGCCTACTTATTTTGATATGCACCTGTAAAATACATGAGCAGCACCTCTCATTGCACAAATGTACACTTTGACTTTCTGAAGAACCTCCAGCTACAACTCCAATATTTTATGGCATATGATGCCCAATACTCAATTCTGTATCTAGCTATTATTTGGGAAGAGGTATGGACCTTTATGGCATTATAACCTCAACCTTATTCACTGAATGCAAGGTCAGTTGAAGTTACTGACACACCAGAAAATGGCTCATTTTTTTCTTAACTTGTAGTACTCTTCAACAATAGAGTACAGTCAAAATTACTGTATATAGGTGTGTGTACCCATATACTTTTCCATACACTAACGTAAATCACAAAACATCACAACAATTTTTATAGTCTCTTACTGACGTGAAGATCTACAAAAAGTTTATATTTTAACATCATTAAAATCAAAGGGAACTGTCACGAATATAATCACCAAGAGTTTGATTTCTACTGTACCAAATATATACAAATTACCAACAATAACAAGAGACACGGTGTGTCACTACAGCACCTTACTCTGATTAGAACATGGGGGGTTTTTTATGATTTACAGTTTCAGAAAATTTAACTCTTTGATTTCACATTTTGATATAAAATTCTTTATCTTGGTAACTATTTGTGATAGCTTGAGCGTCTCTAACTAAATAATGAAAACAGTGGTTTCACAATTATATTCTTTTGGAGCTGTGTTGGGAAAAGCAAGATAAGTGAATTTTGTGGCTATTTAAAGTGATATACAGAGTATGTTCCCCTAAAGGCAATAAAAAAAAAAAAAAAAAAGGCAGGGGGGGCACCCTCTGCAAGATCAAAGTCCAGAAAGAACTGGCACTTAATTTATCATCCCTTTACAGACAAAAGACAGCTTTCGTCATTTCAAAAGGATCAGATGTCTTTTATGACAAACTGGGTTTGCAGTTTAATTTACAAATAGAATTCTAAGTAAGCAGTCTTTGCTCTGCCAAAGCAAATGACAAACAGTATAGGTTTTCATTCACGCAGCCCTCAGCAGGATAGAAGAGATTAAAATAAAACTGAAATAATTTAGAGAAAACAAATAAATGTTTCAGAAAGTTGAAGAAGATCAAAGCCTGAATTTTCTGACCCCAACTGTACAAGCATTTCTTATTATATTGACCAGTGCCATCAGATCATTAATTAAAAGGAAAGCGCTGGCAGGTGGCAGAGAAGCAGAAGCCGATAATTGGCCCCCTTCTTCTTTTTGCCTTCAAAAACTCTCTCGTTCTTTTGCAAGACATGCCACTAGGCAGACAGAAATGCCTACTTTGTAATATAATGATTAAGATGAGATGAAGAGGCTCTTGCGTTTAAAGCAGCCATGCCTAATGAATGCAGCTGGCTTTATAATTATGATCCTACTTCTACAATAAGGAATATGATGTTCCATTCAACATCTCTGCAACTGTCAAAAAGGTAAAAATCTCAAATGCAGGGGTCTACGCTCGGTGCTTCTCACCCCCTTATTCCTTTTATAGCAGTTAGCAAAACGAGGCAAAAATAACTACTAGTAATTCAATATAAGAAAGAAAGAATGAAATGTCTAAGACTCACCACTTCACCAGGTAGGTTGTTCAGGTCATTAAAAGGGGTTTCTAGAGTGTTTGTGTCAACATTTAGCAAAACCACATCCTCCAATGATCTATTTTTTACTCGCTGTTAAGAAGAAAAAAAATAGTGGAAAAGCAATTTACTGTGCCATCCTCCTGAAATACATTTTTATTACAATGTGCTAGATTATATATGATGATTTTACAAAGGGCAATAACGGCAAAAACAACAGTTGGAACTTTAGAAATAGGATTTGTGAATTAGATGCAGCATTCAGAGTAGTTTTTAAAAACACTTCCTATTCTTCAAACATTAAGGTTATATCAATAATCTCTGCAATACAAACAGATTCAAGAAATGAATTCTTGAAAAACAAGATTTACACAGAACACAGTTAAATATATTGTAACTATACATATCTTATGACAACATCTCATTCTCTCATCTTTGTGAAAATCAGATAGGATGTTAATTGTATAATCAGATGAAAACTAGAAAAAAATGAAGTAATTATTTGCAGGTTTATGTAAGTCCCAGGTATGTGACGTCTACTACTAGTATTATAGAAAAATGGATGAAACACTCTTTCATCAGTGTGCTTGGCTACCACCTAAGAACTAAACAATTTCTTCCTTTCATAAAAAAGGGATAGAACTCTTTTCTATATGGTCCTACAATAATACATAATAATGCAGTCCAAGAAATAATTCCAGCAGAAATTGAGTGACTTCTTTTTCAGAGCTACTCTTTCTGTTCCATTATTTTCTGATTGAATAAGAAAAAAAAAATTCCTAGTCAAGATACTACAATTGATGCATGCAGGTCATATGAATCTGATGTGAGAGTATGGAAGGCTATGACTAGAGTTAAGATGTATAGATGATAGAAGGCCCTTTTTTGGGAACACAAAAGTGCTGGTGGCTCAGACCTGGGGAGAACCCACCCGATCAGATTAGCAAATGTGAACTGATCCTTAGAAACTGCTTTAGCAGAAGTGCAAATCAAATAATATTCCCAAATCAATTATCTACTCTGCACGATAATCAGATGACACATCTAGGCTTAACGGTGTCATCAAATGGTTAGGGAAAAAGGCAAAACTATTTATCATCCAGCTACTACTTACCAATCAGGTGAGCTCTATTGTTTTGCTCTACATTCAAATCTGAAGAGGCTACCTCTTGTTTTTCGGCAAAAAAACCCTCATTTCTAAATTAATAATTATAAATGTTACGGGATGGAGGTTTCACTCAAATGTTCAGAGGGTCAGGATCATAAATTATCTGGGAAATCACACTAATGTTGAAATCTGACTGATGGTGACCCCAAAATAAATTTTAAGTGTTCTCATTATTGGGAAAATCTGTTGTTGAACCACTAAAAAGGCAGGAAAATAGCTATTACTGAGCTTTAACAGAGACAAATCATGATGTAGAGTTTACACGTCTCCATAAAACACTTCAAAAGTAAGATTTCAAAGAGAGACATTTTTTTACTTAGTAAAGCATCTGAAGCTTAAATTTTCTAATTCTGTATGCTAAAATAGAGGGACTTTTTCTGAAGCTTTTCCATTAAAATTATCATTTATGACACACATACCTCATGCTTATGAGCACACTGAAGTATATAGTGAACTTACCTCTATTAAGCTTAAGTGGACGCCAATTAGATAAGGCATCGGTGCACTGAAGGAAAAGAGTGGAAAAGATCAACTTTTAAGTACCAGTATTTGTGGAGCAAGAAAAACATTTTAAATCTTGGCACTTAAGTCCCTAGTAAACATTCGCTGTTTAAGCCAGCATTAGATGAACACAGTTGCTACTGAACTTTTTACTAGACAAGGAAAGTTTACTTTACTCTGCACAAAACAAAGGACACTGCTCCAAACTATGATGCATGAGCGAGGAGACCCTACAGCTTGCCATCCGCCTTGCCAGCCAGACCTAGCTTCAGTACTGTATGGCAGAGGTAACCCAGCACATGATCCCAAAGTGGCCTGTCTCCAGAACTACGCTGCTTTTAAAACACCACTCTGGAGGATACGGTACCAGTTAACATTACCACACTGCAACACAAACATCACTAACACCAGTTTTGGTTCTCAATCTGGTTCTGAAACCATTCTTGGCAGGTGTTTGGAAGATGTATTATTATCCTATTTAACTCAGGATAATGAACTTCTCCTTTCCAACTTGCGCAAGACAAAGAACTGTATGATCCAAACAAAACAAATATTCACACAAAGCTTCTGAATTAAGGTCTCCTTCAGTATGCAAGCAAGAAACTAAATTAGGCTAATTTATCATGGTTTCCTACAATCTTCTGTTTCTTCCTCTAGTGCATATGTTCTGGCAACATCTGACCAAGAATGTATCTAGTGCTGATGGAAAAAACCATCCAACAATCATCATCACACTTTTGGGCACTGTGAGATTACTAATAATATTCACTCCAGACAAGTGAGCAATAAACAGGCTGGTTTAACAACTGAGTGAGAAACGAACCATTAACAGACCACAGAGAAAAAAAAACCTAAATAAAAAGAATCTCTGAAAAAGAAATGGAAGGTAAGATGACTTATACAAAGTTACACAAATAGCTCACATACAGTAATTTCTCTCAGTGCACTAATTTGATCCCAGATCCAAGCCACTGGCACTGACTCATTGGCAATTGACTTCCTGAGGATGGGGGAGAGGCTTCACTGCATCAGTTCACGCGGTCTCATCCCTTTGGTCCCACTTCTGGGAGCAAAAGAAGCAATTCTCACCTGCCTATGACTGCAGCCCATTTTAGAAAAATCTCTACACCCTATGGATTAGCCAATTGCTCTCATTAACAGTGTCCCATGGGAGAGGATCAATGCAACCGGGAAAAAAAAAAAAAAAAATCAAAAACCCAGAACAANNNAAAATCACCAAACCAATCAAAACCAAAAAACCAAAAACCCAGGCTGACTGAGGCCCAAAAAAGATTTCATTGTGTTTATGCTATCAAAATATAGGTTTGCTGAAACTGCTAAAGGTTTCTTTGCAATGGGGCTTCCAAAAAGGAAAACACAGAGACCCCTATTCTCCTACACATCTTTTTCTTAGCCTAATACTGACAAATATTAGCACCTCCTGATGACTTCATCCAGGCTAATCCTTATGCCTTTGTGAACTAAACCCAAATTAAATGGAGTTGTAAATGAGTGTCACTCCAGAGCAGACACATATTTATATTCAGGGAGGATTTAAACAGCTTTAAAACACTCTATAATTTTAAGAATGCTTTATACTATGTAACATATTTAACCAAGCCAAAAAGAATGACTATGACTGACACGTAACTGAGGATTCTGTTGCTGAATATGATCCTCAAAAATAGATCCTCGAGTTGCTCATATCAGAATATCTCAGTGTTACAAATAATGTGAACTACAGAATCTATAGTGGAAACAAGTGCTGTATCATGTACGGATTTTGTAAACACTTTTTTTCTTGTACACCAACACTGCTCTAGCAGCTTCACCAGGCCTGTACTGACTTAAAATAGCTGATGATTTGCTCCGTTAATAAATCTGTCATTAAAAAGGGTAGCACGTAGCTCTCTCCTATAGAACAAAGCAACAGCTACATCATTTCAATTTTGATGTTAACAGAATAAAGGTACGAAGCATATCTTGAAAATGCATGAAATAAAAAGTGGAGGTATGGAAAGTCAATTTGATCATTTTCAGCATAAAATAAACTTGATTACTGTTGGATTCTAGTTTTAACAGTAGAGGAGTTTAATATGTACATGAAAGTACTTACTATGATACTACTGGGAGCTGCTACATAGTTTTTCTCTTGCTTATGCATGTTATTACCAAAAATGTCATTAATCTACCAGTATCATTGCCTAAAATAATTACAATGTTATGCAAAACATGCAAGTTAATTGGAAAATAATTGTCCCATTCTCACGAAAACAGGCGTGTGTATATCCCAGCTCAGAAGAGACCAAATCTCATAAAGACATATTGCAATTGTAACTTGAATTTTCTAATTGTGTTATATTCTTAACAGAGCATCAGTATAACAGATGCTTGATCATCCACAGACAAAACTGTCATACATGCTAATATCAGTGATTTAGTTTGCCAAGAAATTACGCAGAAATTTGATGAAATTAGCTTTCTCCTTTACAAAAAATTAATTTTATTCAAATATAATTGCTATATCAATGTTCAAACTTAATTTTTGTAGGAGTTTTCTTGAAAGCCAGCCACCCACTCTGCTGAGTGCAGCAGTCCCTTTTTACTTACTTAAACTTAGAAGGGAAATCAATTCTTTATAAAAAATAAGAAAACTCAATTTTTAAGTGACTCGGCTGTGTTGGTTTTTTTTTTTTTCTGTAGAGTTACAATGAATATTACTTTGACAGCATAATATTTTGCTATCCTTTTTTGGATGATTGTTCCAGTTCTCACGTTGGAGTTTCCATCTGATTGAATAAGGCTGAGGTAAGTTACATGGGGGTAAAAAACCATTCTGAAGTAAATAAATATACAGTATGTTCACGCACTGGACCCTGCAGGCACCCCTAACCTGGCCAGCCCTGAGGGTGTTGCAATCCATACTCATGCTCAGCTCTTTGGGTTTGGGCTACTTCAGGAACATGTTACATCAGGTCTAAATCCAGCCTGTAAATCAGGCAGCACGATGGAACCTAATATTTTTTGATTAAAAAGGCAAGTGGAAGAATTTAAATAACATTTAATACAGAGCTGTTTCACTAGAAGATACATTTTCCTTTTTTCCTGCTCACAGAATGTACCAGCTAGGGAGTTCACGTAATTTATCACATTCTAAACCCCACAGAGTTATATCGTTTATCTTTATGAAATTTTGAAGATACATACTCCAACTCATACCAAAAAAAAGTGGATTTTTTCCAAATATGCTGGATGATTAACATGCAAAAAGTTACAGAATCAGGGACTATATTTACGTTAGTAGATTTAAATGTATTTTGTCTGTGTTTAAAAAAAGCCTTACTACCTTGGAACGAGCAAAATTATCAAACTGACATTCACCTACTGCAGATATTTGAATACCATGTCAGAAAAACACAAGAAAATGAGTTCACGGGAAACACCCCAACAATGTGCAAATGAAGCACTGACAATGTAGTTTCTAGGTATGAAAATGCATATTGAGCTAAAAGGAAAAAAAGGTACCTTTATAAAAGGAACTTTGTTTATCAAAATGACTTAAAAATGGCAAATAAAAATTAATTTTAAAAATCTTTTATTAATTTTAAATTGGCATGATCCCGTCGGACTGCAAACTAGGTCTGGCCTATCATAAACTTTGACCTTAGGAATTCATCAAGGTTTTTTAACTTATGAGTTAAAAGTAGAGTTCTCCTCTACCTATGAGGAGAACATTTATTTACTGTTAATACACCAGAACATGAGGAAAGCTAAGTAATTGACATGTTTTTATTACGCTTTTCCAACCCATCTCACAAAAGAACCATTCAAACCAGACACGAACAGAAAGAGTAATGTAAATGCATGAAAATCTGAGCTAAAAGGTCTGAATTATAGTAACTGTGGTAAATTCATCAATTGTGCATTTCCTTTCATGAACTTTATGTTTCCTTTTGAACATCTCTAAAAAAGGGAAACTTTTTTCCTCTGCTCTATTGTACTACTGTGAAAAATAAAAAGGGATATAAATGAATTTTACAAGTTGAAGAAACTCCATGCTTCTTTTTAATGAGTAAAAAAAAATTCTCAGGTCACGCACCAATGACCTAGAATCTCAACTATTATCATCATCACAAGGAGCTGTGTACAGCATCTAACATTATTTCTGGAAACATTATCTGTGCTTAGAAGGGGAAATAAAAAAAATCTTTCAGTATTCAGGATGCACTCTACAGGGTACAGCTTGAATAAAGGTGCTGATCTACCTTCTGAGAGCAGCATTTATGGATGATACTGAAAAATTACAAAGCTTCTGGCAGTAAGCTGAAATAATACAAAAACTAAACAAATACATCCAAGTTCTACCCCATCTTGGTGCATTTTATCAAAGCCAGGAAGAAAAAACAAATAGGACAGAGTTTCTTAAAATGAAAACTATCATTAAAGATGAAAGGCTTCGCTATAGCTGCAAGTGAAGGGAGGAGTTGAAGAACAGATTCCTAAAACAATAAATAATATACACATGAAGTGTAATAACTACCACAGAAAAACATATACAGTAGGCAAATACTGTAAACTTGAGGAAAAACTATCTAAGAGACTTAAGGAAACATAGTGAGAATTTGTTTGAAAACAGAAGTTCAACAGACTGGGTGAAGTTCAGTGGAACAGCAACGTATTTATAGATGCAAGGGGGGAAAAAAACAAACCAAAATCAACAACATAAAGCTTAACAAACATATAGTTTATTTCTGTGAAGAAAACAGACTTATGTTGGTAAGCATCTGACTTGGTCTCGATTTTTATACATAATAATATTCCCAATCTCTAAAATAGCTTGAAATGGTTCATTTTTTTCCATAATAGACCCATAACAGGGTTTAAAGTGAACATCTCTGGGGGCTCCTGTTGCAGATGCTTTAATGGAAACTCTCACTTGGTATCTCTGACACTACTATGAATAAAAGAAAGTACATCTTTTAGCCTGAAACTGTGAAACAGGTATGTGGAAACATCATCCCCTTGAAGCTACTCAAAAGGTGATTTGTTCAACTTAAAAATTTGCCAAACCCACAAAGTCTGTCATGTGAGCAGAAATCAAGAGAAGAGAATTCTTATACTGAAAATTTTGGAAGTACCAAAAGGAGTTTTAAGCTCTTTTGGGAAAGTGGCTAGAATCCTGAGCCTGGCTGAATCTAAAATACAAATACTAAATCACTGTATAGACCAAAGGGAAACACTGATGCCTACTAACATTTGATTCTGGAAAAGCTGATCAGGCTTTTTTCTGAATGCTTCTGTAAGCATCATTTATCTCAAGCTAAAATAAATAAATAAATCTTTAACACATTTAAGTTATTGAATGAATTCTCTAACAATAAAATAGGAACAGTTTTACAAACGTGATTC
This sequence comes from Oxyruncus cristatus, assembly GCA_013399855.1. Taxonomy (NCBI): domain Eukaryota; kingdom Metazoa; phylum Chordata; class Aves; order Passeriformes; family Cotingidae; genus Oxyruncus; species Oxyruncus cristatus. The sequence continues at coordinate 1,408,753 of VXAY01006544.1, read as the reverse complement.
TAAATTCTGCATTAATAGTAATCAGCACTGTAATTCAAGGTACCAACTGAAACACCACATCAAGGCATGCTGGAAAATATCTGTTCAAGTCATCGTTTAAGCATTGGCTTAAAGTGCTTTCATAAACTGGGTCCTGTGTATTCAGTCAGATAATTAGTTAAGTGTTTTCATCAGTGAGAATTACAAGACAGGTCAGAATCTCAGAAATGGGGATAACAGGTTAGCTGTCTTACCAGCAGTAGTCCAGGAGATGTTGAGGAAGCACTGGGATGTAAATATGTTGCCAATACATTGGATATAACAATGCAGCTGACGCATGAACACAAGCAGTTAACTAAAAATAAAAATACACACACAGAATTGGCAACAAAAAAACATGAATAAAAAGAAAATACAAAATCTTAAATTAACTTCTGAACATGCAAGAATCTTAATCTCCCCAAATCACCTATTATACAATTTTTAATGTAATTTTTTTATTGCTGACACACATCTACGAAGAACTCTGATCTATGCATACAAGTACAACACCTGCAAGAAGTCAGGCTAATAAGCCAAGTTAGCCCTCCCTGCTAAGCTATTTCCTTGAAAAAAAGGAAACTATCAGGCATTACTTGATGCAGTCATGGTCAAACGTGAATACTGCCATGGACACACAGGACTGGAGTGCCTCCTAGCTGAACTCACCTCCAGTAAGTGGGAAAGACTCAGAGTTTTTTGGTCCCCATTTCTACTGTTTTTAACAACTGGAATTGATCTGAACCTCCATGGAACTACAGAATAGCAGTAAACTCAGAAGCAGGATTAAATGCTATTTGTGTCACTATCTTGATTTCCAAACTTAAAAAACTACCTTAAAAAAAAAATCTGAAATTAATATTCCCTGTGACAGAAAAGCAACTTTCTTACAATTTCCCAAAATTCCCTTCCCAAAGCAGAGAATGACAAGCCTGATATGAGCATCACTGGAAAATGAAGGACTCCTTGACCAAGAAAGGACACAATTTGCTTACCATTCAAAATGGACATCCCTTGGTTTTCTAAAACAAACAAAAAAACCCCACAACCACCACCCTCCCCTCAAAGCAAACCAACAACCCACTACGGAATTCATTAGAAATGTGGCCAAGTTCATTCCTCGAGTGAACAAAATGATCTGCAACATATAAAGAATTCAAATTTCATCTACCAAAGCCCACCTTGCTATGAGGGAGTCTTTCAAATTTAGTTATTTTATTATGCAGGCACAGAGTTACAACAGAGTGAGAAAACATCAAGACTGTGTTCAAAATAAGGAAGCCTGTATCCAGTACATAAAACACTCCAAACCTCATAAAGAAAAGGGAAAAAAAAATTTTTAGAAGAGAATGCCCCACATAGAAGACACCAAGCTTATGGAAAAAGACAAAGCTGTCCTAATGTTTTCTATCACTACAAAATTACTATCTGAGTTTAACTTGATAATAGCGCTGTTTATTAGACATGTACTTTCACAGTAACAAAACAAAGAGCTAAAAATAAAATGTAAATCCTGTCCATATAGCAAGTGTTAAAACATTATGGATTTTAGAGGGGGGGGGGAAAAACACCTCTTTGTGGAACAGATCAGCAGTTAAGGCTTTCACACTCTGGCTGTCTTGGACATTTAGACTTGTAAATAAAAATGATACTGCAATTTTGTACATGTATTTTTACAGTCAAAATGAAAAAAAAGTAATTATAAGACCATTGCAGCAGAAATCACAGACAATTACAATTTGTGCAGCATAGTTTGCTCAGCACTCAGATTAATATAACACGATTAAATATGGAAAAGAAGAGGGTCTGAAAGCTCCTGAGGGATATCATTAGGGCAAATTGCCAAAGAATGAAACATGAGCCAGTCAGGAGAGTCTGGAAGCTGCAGTAGTACCAAGGGACTTGAATGTTCGACAGTTGGAGCTTCAGTAATGTGTGAACTGCAGGTTAAGGTATCAGGAGACTCTGTTCACTGACACACAGAATGTCACTATTGACCAGCGAACTGCCCGAGCCTGACAGCTACACTACAGACAGCCAAGTATATCATAATTCTGTATTTAAACTCTTCGTTTCAGATTAACATCTCCTTTCTTAGCTTTATACCAAACCTCCACAATTACTCTCATTTTATAATGTCTAGAAATGGCTATTTCAATAATTACGGTGTGGCTACTAAGATTGATTTGGAGGAAGAAATAAATTAGTATCTTATCCCTCTTCAACACAGTGGGATTTACAAGGTTTATTTCCATATTATCTCTCTCTATAGTTTATCTAACCCTACTGATAGCGCAGTCAAGCTCAGCATCTTGTTTTTTGCTCATTTACTCAGAATGGATATGGAATTACTAATTAGCATGTCCACACACTATTGTACATGGTACAGAAATTTAAAACCACAACTCCCTATATAAAAAGTAGCATTTCATGTATTTCAATCACACACTGAAACACAGCTGAGCATACAGTTATACAGGATATCCCCCGATGTATACAGTCGCCTCCTCCTCCTCCTAATAGGCATTCTTAAATTATGAATTAAGATGGATATAGTATCTGCATGAAGAAATTTCCCTATCTTATGCATATGTCGGTGTTATATTTTAATTCTCACTTTAACAGAGGAAGACCTTAATTCCTTAAAACATTTGAAGTTTTATTAACTTGTTTTATAATCTCTATTTGAGTGTGGATCTCACATTAGCATCTATTTAAAATTTGCAGTTTTTAAAATCTACTACACTTTTTTATTGCTATCAGGAAAGATTTGATTAGTCACACATCAAGCTTTTGTTGTACTGATCCTTGCTTTTCTATTTAATAACATCTTCATGTAACATCTTATTTCAACATTTCCCTCTATGCTGTTGCAGTAGGTTTCTGGACGTTATAGTATGCCATGAATATGTTTTATAGTTTCCTGTTGTACACAGCCTGTAGTACAAGCAGCTATGGGATGCTGCTGCTTTTCAAACTGCCTGACATTTTAATATTCTGCCAAATCCGCCTTTAAGCAAATACTGATAAGATAATTATGGATTTCATATTAAAAATGGCACACTTCCTGGAAAAATCCCTTTTTTGCCTTTTTTTCACTGTTCAAGTGTGACTGCATTTCTCAAATGCATTAGCCTATTTAAATAACTTATCTCTTTAACCGACACATCCACTCCTCTGAATAGAATGGGAGGTGCTGTAAATCCTGGAATAATACTGCACGTTTTAAGGAACACCCCGAGACCAGGTAGAGCCCAATCACTTAAATCAGAACACAGAGGTCTATAAAAGCAACACTGGATTTGGGGGTGTCTAATGGCATCTGTGCTTGATATCACTCCCAGGTGAAGAAATGAGAGTCTGGACCAAGTGAAGATATCTTTTGCAGAAAACAAATCCTTACACTGTTTAGGGACAAAGGCATCTGTATGGAGTCTGTCAACTGATTGTTATCTATTCCAAAAGGACTTAAGTTTCACCTTTTTCTAAAAAAAATTGTAAGAAAAGATATGCCATAAATCAGAAAAATCTCTTTTCATAGACAGGTGGACATTATCCTAAATTATCTTGAAGTTGCCTTCAGGAATATGCACAACCCCACCTATTTTGCCAGTGACAACTAGAGATAACAACTCTGAACTGTGATTCCTTTTACAGGTAAGTTTTACAAAGAGGCAAAAGCTTCAGTCCACTAAAATTTGCTATATGTTTGTGTATGCACACAACTATGTCATTGCTCAACTCTGCAGTTTGCTAAAAAATCTTAAGTTATAGCAGAAGAGTGCCGCAGAACCTCGTTTCTGCAAATCTGATAATTTATCACCTGTTTTGAGGAAACAAATTATGTTGATCCTCCCGTAGTTCACTGCACTAGAAAAGACTTACTAGAGTTGTGTTTCTATCTGTAATAAAATGGGCAGGCAGTTTTTAAGTAAAGTTTTTTTCAGCTGAAACCCATTTGCCAACATTGAACAGAACTTTTATTATTTTTGCTTCCACTGATTTTGATTTCTTAGACTGTTTTTCTCCATTTCAAATAATGTCTCCTAGTTTAAACAACTTCTGTTTTCCAAAAAAAAAAAAAAAAATCTATGGTTTTAAAAGTGGTTTAAATAATGTGGTTTTAAACTACACAAACAGCATGAGTCAATTGACTTGAATTAGTTAAAAACAACTTTTAACAAAAAAAGTCTACATTCTACCCTCTAATTAATAAAGAAATACATTTTGAAATCTCTAGCATTTGCACTGGACATGAAAAGAAGTTTTCTGTCCCATTCTATCAGTACTGAATTTACTGACATTACCGAGTACAACTGAAAGTTTCAGTCTGTTTCTGATCTCTTCTGATAAGACACTGCAGCCAGAATCAACATTCATCTTGCAAGGAGAGTATCTGCTGTTCTCTCCAGAATATTACAGTGATCCTGGTACCATAATTTTATCTTAATCTCCAGAAAAAAAATGCTGGAAGTATGTGCCTGGTGATTATACAGTCTCTCCAAACAGTGTGAGACCACATTACAAAGTTTGTTAGCAAAATTCATTATTGGGTGACGGTAAATATGCACAAATAATGCACAAATTCTAGACAATGTTGAATTACTTTCCATCTTATGGCAATAAGCAGCCACTTGGGAAGACTGTTGTTCAAGATCTATGCAATGCTGAACAGGAACAGTCCGGAGCAGTTTTAGTTCAAGACTTGATCAAAGCAGTTTTACCTGCTCCTGGGTACATAAAGAGCGCAGCTCCTCCCCATCCTTCACACAGATGCAGTAATTCTGATGTGTGTATCTGCTACCCCAAAGCTCACTTCTATCAATGAATCTTTCTGCTCTGTATTTCAAAGGGACTGGTCCCTTTTCCCGTTCTTTTTTTCTTTTTCTAATTTTAGCTTTCATTAAAACACTGTGACATGTCTAGAGATGCACTACTTCAGCTGGAAGATTTTCTGCAGACTCATAGATGATGCTTATTTCATACCTATTATTCACATCATTTCAATAAGTAACACGAAAACAGGATGGACAAAACTTACCTGGAAGTTACTTTCTATCTATATAAATTATTTTCCTCAAAGCCTTTTCTATAACCAAAGGTAAAGAGAGAGGAAGAACATAGGTAGTAAGACTTGCACACATTGCAATGCACAAACTAGAAAGACAGAAACTGATTAGCAGAATCTTGTCAGCAAGCCAAAAACAGCAACAGAAGTTAAGCAAATGCTAAAGTAAAATTAACCTGTGATTCCATACAACCTTTCAAAATCTACTGTATGCAACTAAAGAACTACTGTGATAAAACCATTTCCTGAAAAAACATCAAACACTGTCAATCTCTGTCAACACCATGTCCAGAAATGGGTACTGGTGTGCTCTCTCCCTCCCCCCTCACAGTCCCAATGGGCCAAAGCACTGCTTCCCTCCCACTGCCTTGACCACACATATGTTGAAAGATGCCCAAGATTCTGTTTAGTTATCTCATCTACTTATTAATACCTATAGCAATATATCATAGGGGATGGGTCACAATTTTACCACAATTCCAATATTTACCATCAGCCTGGACCAACTTATTCTTGTTATCCCAATACTCCCAGTTCATGGGAATTACTAAGAAACCACTTTCTGCTTCCTGAAAGGGGAATAGTTATACAGGTGAAAGGCACAGTCATACAGGTGAAAGGAAGCCTCTCCTCTACCTAATTACAACTCATTAGACAATCCACTTTTTTAGAGAGGCAACTGCATCTAAACCCTGTTTGATTGGGAATGAGATCAGACCCCAAACCCATAACAGCTATTTAACATTTATGGAGACCTACAGTCCCATCCATTTCTTGAATGGGAGGCAGAGCAGGGAGAAGACTGCTGGGGAGTACAAGTGGGAAGGGAGCCCTTGCTTTTGCCAGTTTACAACGAAGCATAAATCTCTTCCCAGCTGTAAAGATTAAACAGTTTGCCTAAATAATAAACTTAGTCCATTCTGCTATCATTGGTGAGAATACTGTCCAAGCCATGATATGGAAAGCCACTTCTATGCATTTCTTTAATTTTGCTCCTAGCTAATCGTTTTCCATCTGCCATTCCCATAATCTTGAAGAAGAAAAAGAGGGAGAGCCTCAAATGAGCCATAATGCATTTTCTTCCTGTTGGCAAAATGAAACCCCCCAGCTCTCCTCTCTCACAGAAAGGAGAGAGAGAGGAAGAGAAATGTATTTCCAGTTCACAGATGAAAACTAACTTTTTCCATTATGAAAATTAAAGATGTAAAAGAAAACACATAAAAACCACTTATTTTCTCCTGGAATTTCTGGGTTTGGGGTTTGTGGGTGTATTTGTATATTTCACTTCCTTTCATCGTTCTTTCGGGGGGAAGGAAAGGGAAGACATGACTGTTATTCATGAATTTGACAGCACTTCATGTACAATCAATTTCATTCTTTTTTTGCTATTCTTGATTCACAAAGCAGCATTATGGCATCATTCTTGTGCATTAGTTTGGAAGGGAAAAGAAAGGACTGCAGACACAGCTTGTTCCTTGCCTATGGCTCCAGGAGTGACATGTTTGCCGATAGCAGAAGCTGAGCAGAAAATAAAACTGAAGTGGTAGTAGACAGGTGAGCACTCAACAAGGAACACCACTGGCATACTGTGCCTGCACCAGGGACCTACAGGCACTTTTATAGATAATCAGTTTATGTATATAAAAAAGTAGGTGTGGGTGCACAGAAAAGCCATGTAACCCCACTCAAAATTACTCAACATTTTCACACCACAATGTTTTTTTGTCTTTTTCATACGTTGAAAATAAAACTTCTGGAAGTTAATCATCAGTTTTTTATCCCCAACATATTACAGATTAGGTTCACTAACATGCCTCTTCTGATATTCATATATCCTATAATTAACTATGTTTCTTTGTATCATCTGTTCAATAATTGCAGTTTCCTCATACTTCCTCATTTCATCTCTGTACATTCTTGGTAATTTGTTTATTCTCATTTTGACACTCATTTATTCCCTAACTCCATTATCTCTTCCTCTCTTACAAAAACACAGAGCACCACAAACATGTACCTTTGTGTTCCTTTTCCTGACCATCTCCTGATGCCTCCTTTCCTTTCTCCTTTATTTTATGACCTACCTCCACTGAGGAAGAGCTACCAGAGTTCTGCAAACATTTCTCACCTCTGAAACGAGACTTTCCAGGAAAATAATTCTTATTAACATTTCCTCCCCCAGAGTAACTCCACTGCATGTTCTTCTGCCATACACTAATTAGGAAGCAGTAGGGAACAACTTCCTTGTGAATAGGTGACAGACAACTTACTGTGAGAGCAGGAGTACGGATAACTACTGACTCTGTTATAGTTCATCTTTCCATGGGTGCAAGGTGAATCTTTGCTGCCAAGACTGATAAAGCAGCAGCAGCTGTAAAAAGGGGTAATTTTGCCACAGCAGCAACACCAGAAGGAGAACTGATATTACACTCATACACCCTTCAGCAACTCTTCACTTCTTTGGCTTCAGATGACCACCAAATTACTTCAGTGGTACTTTGTGTAGGGGGTGAGACAGTTCTGCTCAAGAAAATACAGACTCTCTCCCTTTCAGTTCTCACACAGCCCAGCCACAAAGGACTCAGTACTTAAAGGTTTCTCTTAGATTGCACTTGCCCACACTGCCTCCACTCAGCATTTTGTTCAGTTTCTACTGAATTGCCAAAGGTCATATGAATTGGAAAAAGAGACAACTCAATCTTGGAGTTTTCTTTTTCCTGAAAGTGTTAGTAAGTAAAAAGTTAAAATTTAAAATAAATTTGTGTATCTGTCTTCATGTTTTACATAGATGGCAGGTAACAGCAATCTGCAAACTTTCACTGGGTTTTCCCCCCCCTCTCATTAAAACAAAAAGAATTTTAAACCACACATTTCAACTTCTTTTCACAAGTTCTTTCCACAGTTATTTAGTCTGATATGCTGGGGCAATGGGAAAACTATTCTTAACTTCAACACTGAGGGAGCTTTCCAAATCTGGACGTATATCCTGCAGCTTCATTGTTAGAAATATTTTCCCAATGGGTGTCCCAAGGGGACTTCAACTGCACCTACGACACACACCTCTGCCCAGTTCACCTTAGCCTGCTTGCACCTCAACTACATAAAATTACTAAATGCCACTCTTCATTTACTTCCATACTAAATGGTCTAACTGAGGTTATATACCAAAATTAATTCTGATTATGCTTCTGGGAGCACAGTTTCATCAGAATATCCATTCTGCCTTGCAAGTTATTGATAAATTTCCACCCATTTCTTGATTTCTAAGAACTAAATTTAGTTCTCAAACATTTTCAAGTTACATGAATTTGAGATATAAATATTAGATCTATAATTTATTTATTGGAACAATATTATTTACAATGGAACAGTACTATTTACAGTGGATCTGCATACACTTCACAAATGCTTTTCTAGAGGGTGACTGCACTACAATGCGTAATTAAAATAAATGAGATGCTATAGTTCATTTAATCAGAACTGGGAGCATCACCCTAGCATAAGGCAATGTGAGGGCATCACTAAGTTGTATGACAGCTCCTAACGCCACTATTTCCCCCAACATGGAAGTCCTGTATGAAACCAGTTGTTCCACTGTCTCGGATCCTTAATTTGCACCAGAGAACTAACTCCATAAATAGCTAGTTTTGATTTCAGAAACACAAACAGAAAACAGGATCTTTTCTGTCTTTCCAGGCTGTACACTAACACACACCATGCTCCAACACCACATCCCAGTGATTTCAGATGCAGGAGGAGAAAAGCGATCCACAAAGTCAATGTGTTTGGAGTAAGAGGTGTTTTGCTTTCTCTAGCAGCTGGTATTACATTCTCCAGGGAGCCTCTGTGTCCTCCCAGTGCCTGAGAAACCATGGATAGTGTGACCTGAACAAGACTAATGAGGCAAGGAACACAAAATTACTGCTTAGTCCAACTCACTGTGGCAACTGAGGGCAACTGGAGAGAGCTCTCGTTGCATGTAAGCAACAGTAAAAGTGATTCCACAAATCTATGCTTGTGTGTCAATTTAGATTCAAGGCTCCTTCACCTCAAAAAAACAAACAAACAAAAAACCCACATACACACAAAAAAACCCAAACAAAACAAAAAAAAAAAAACACCAAACCAAACCAAAACCAACCCTGTATCTTCTATTGACATATCTGACTGTTTTTGTAGGGCTCACCAAAGAAACCTACAGGCAACACAATGCAGAACTTGTAACCACCATGCTCTGAGACACGTCAAGCTTGTACTACCTGAAACAAATACTGGTCAAAGTGCAGATAACATTTAGACATTTGCTTTAAAGTGTAGCATCCTTTCCACCTGCCAGTGTAGGCCGCAGAAGATACAATCTAGTTAGCATATTACTGACAGGATGATGAGAAAGCTCCTGTCAGACACTGGCCAGCCGGGTGTTTGAGACGAAACACACAGCCCCAGCTGACTAGTTAGGGAGAGACTGGTGAGGTACAATTACAGAGGCATATGACAAGCTTTCATGCTTGAGTGACTTGAGAACCGATGACATGGCTTTAAACAGCAATCCTTCCTACCTCCGGTCACAAAACAGCAATAAGTCAACTGATGCACTGTTGTAAAATCATGATTTATTCCTTTGCTTTGAATACATGAGAGCGTGGTATGATGTTCTGGTAGACTACCACAGCAGGTGCACTTGGGGCCGAAACATCTAGAGCCTGCCTCCAGCATGCATAAAATCAATGCTGTAGTTCAGCCTTCCTGTAAAAAGCCAACCTCAGCACTTTAATAATTTACAGAAAGACTGAATTAAAAAATTATTTATACTGAAACTCATACAGCTCCACGCAACTAATAAGAATACATGCAGATGCAGTGACGTGTGAGAAAACGGTGCTGTGCAGACAACAGACAGCATGACATTTAGGAAAGGTCTTCCTTTTTTACTGCTAGAGTGAAATAACTAACAGCCACCTCTGTGAATAGATCAGTCCCTTTGTTTCATTCACCCTTTCACTTAATCCAAAACCATATAATTTGTTTCTCTTTCATAGTTTACTGTTCAAAAGACAGAAATGGTAATTTTTGCTACAAACAGATCTTACAGAATATAATCCTCAGGCTAGCTGAATCCATCTCACTCTAAACACTAAGCCTGAAGCAAGCTGTGAGGTTGGTGATAATCACATTATTAAGGTGGTTGGAAAGTCAAGCTAATAAAAGAATCAACAGTTAGGGCAAATAGTGACCTAGAAGCTATAACAGAATGGAGTAGTGGGAAGTTTCCACTTATATCTGGGTAGTAATTGGAAGGGCTACCAGACGAATGTCTCCACCAAAGGAGTTTTAAAGGGGATAAAACCACAGAAAATCAATTTAAAGGAAGATGCAAAGAATACACAGCAACTACAAAAATCTGATGATGCCCAAAAAACAAAGACTGCTTGGCTGAAATAAAATATAAGCTGAAACACACCCTCAAGATAAGGTAGTACTTTTTTTTCTTTTAATTAAAAAACACTAATTAGAATGGGCTACTGTCTTTTCTCTTTCCTTTTTTCCCTCCAAAGTAAAAGTTTTTAAGTATAGCATCATTTCCTCTCCCTTTTTTCCGTAAGAGGACTGATCCTTTACTCGAGTATAACGAAATAGGGCAGAAATGTTAGACAAAGAATTCCTGTACATAAGGAAGTGCAGTTTTACATTCCTGGCCCCCACAAGAAGGGCAAGGAGAAAGTGAGCAAGGCCTTGAATTATGCCTTTTGTTATCAGTCACTGCCCTGAGACAGTGAACCGAAACAGAGCTGATAACTCGAAGGTGACATCACAATCCAGTCTTCATGAACTGATATAAACACTTGATATTCACTTAACCCCAGAGATAAGGCACAACTCCCTTAACAGAAAGTTGTACTTGATAGCACTATGTCTGAACAAACAATCTTAACAAGTATCAAGCTGTAATTTAGGAATATTAAAACATGACCTTTGCAACACCAAGTACCAGCCTGCTGTGTTTTGTAAGGAATAGTAAAACAGCAGAAAGCTCATAAAGGCTAATGTGTAGACACAGGCCATTTGCTTATTGTATTACATTAAGTAATCCATATTTTAAAGAAGAAATACCTTATGCCAAACCACGTTTAATCATTCTTCGTAATTCAATTAAATTCCTATAGGTGATACTGAGAAGCATTTAACTAACTTTTAAACCACACTGCTTTGTAAAGAAGTAAGCCATGCATCAGTCCTGTTTCTGCTTAGGAAGGAGATGGGCAGGTAGCAGTTCTCTGAACCAAAGCTCTTGATAAGCCAGGCCTATTTTTTTTGTTTAATCAGAACTCACTAGTCCAAGTGAAAATTAATCCTATCCTTTATCAGAAGTGGATACAACATGATGTGGCAGTAATTTTGTTTAGCTATGACCTAAGTAATGCTAGTAGACTGAAAAAATAACCAGAAGAAAGGGAAATGGATCTCTTTTTGAATTTGATCTGCAATCTACATTCACAGTTTGGGGACACCCTCCAGGACACCCAAATGCCATTGCAAATGTCTGGAAAGTGATATAAATTATTTTCAAGCGAGGACACCAGCAAGATGACTATTAATTCATTAAAATCTTTGGATTAAACAGTAGAATTGTTTCCAAAGTGAAAGTTTCTCACAACAAGGATATTGTATCTCTTGTTCTGTAGTGACTCCCAAAGAGCCTGGAATCTGAACAAATAAGTAAGGTGGTAGAGATCAGCACAGACTAACTCTGATACCTCATCTTCTCTTGTCATATCACAGCAATAGAGACTAGCTGAGATATTCAGCCTAAAAAGAAAAACAAGTCTCAAATCGATCCAAGTGTAGCTGAGAGTACGATTCTGAATCACGTTAAGCAGATGGACACGTGCCCACCTGCAAAATGAATCTTCCACAGGCACAGAGCTGCCATCATGATTCCTATCTCCTCTCTAGTGGAGCACTAAAAGAGGCTTGACTGGGGCATCACTGGAGATGAGGGTTTTTTTAATGGTGCATTTCTTTCCTATTTCTAACTTTTTTTTCCTTAAATATGGCAAGCTGCATTCCAGACTGGGATCTGCAATCAAAAAAAAAAAAAACCAAAAAAAAAACCTGACTCCACAGTTTTGCTACATCATGTGAGCTTCTACTAAGATAGGTTCTTTAAAAGGGCTTTCTCTTCAAATTCTATCTGCCCATTCAGGCAGTCTTATTACTATGTTGTAATGCTCAACTCTTCCCCTATTTCAGGAACGGGAGGACAAAAACCCTGTAATAGAATATGGAAATTTCCTAAGATGAAGTAAAATCTTTGGTGGTTAAAAAGTATATCATAGACTACTAATTTCATTTACTTTTTACTTTTCTGGTTTTCAGTTGTTCACGTGGCCTCTACTTGTAGGATCCAATGTTTGCAGTTAGATAATTGCTACTACCTACTAGAATTGTAGAACCTGTCAGACTTATGACAATTCTGAACCTTCTCTGTCTTCAATTTGACGCAAAAAAATTTAAAGGAGTTGTATCCTCTATTTAGAATCCAAAAATTCTCACTCCTTAGATGCACACGTAGGTATTGGAAATCAGCACCTGAAAGTCTGAAAATCGCAACGTCTAGTGCTGTATCCAGTCTTGTAACCATTTATCTGTGAGTACAAATAGCAGTGTTCAGAAACATAAAGTGTATTTTTTCACCACAGAAAGCATATTAAAATGTTTTAGGCATTACTGTTGAAAAAAAAAAATTAAGGTAACTGTGCTTAATAGACTAAAGATTCTGGATAAGGATTACACTCTATGATTAATGTTGGTTATGAAGTGACAGTCTTGTACTGATGCAAAATAAGGCATTTTAAAAGCCTGTAAGATTCTGTGAAGAGTAAAACAAAATTACATCTGAATATTTAGGTATACTTTCAAAACAAAACACAACATTCTTTTATTAAGCAGGCATAAGGGGGGAAAAAAATTAATGTGCGCAGTAGACTAAAACCTTTAATTAAAAAACTGCTATTTTGAGTTGAACATTATTGACAGTCCGAAGAGCTGCTCCAAACCACAGATATTACAATGTGCACTCCCAAACCACTCTAACAAAGATGAATCTACCTATTACCAGGTTAGGATAGCAGCTATTATTACGGACCCTTGATTTCTTTCAAGTAGCTCCAATGGAATAAGCCACAAGTGAATAATAAAGATCTTATAATAGCCCTTAAGAATTCTTTTTAGGTTAGAAGGCACAGAAATGAACTCAGGAGAGTTAAAGAACTCTCATCTCCTGATAAGAAAAATAATTAACCTGACTTAATGTATCTGAGTAGGTCTTATATAAATCAGACTTTTGTACTTCAAGAGCCAGACTAAAACCATATATTAGAAGAGTATGTAGATATTGTCTTATAAGTGGAACATATCTAAAACCACAAAGGTCTGCAGGTCATTTTTTGAAATGTTCAATATATCCTACTTGAAAGGAGATGTGTGAAGTACTTACAGTGCTTAGTTTGCTCGAGGTAATAATGATTCTTCTCTCATGCAACATGCTGGCATAAAGTTGCAGCATGTTGTTCACATCCACAGCAACAAAATATTCAGTGAGGTTTCTCTGTTTAAATAAATAAAATGTTACATATAGCAACAGCAATAGCTAAGTGGAACATTTTATATATTAGTCGTGAAAATTTCTGTCCAATTAGTAAGTGGGGGAAAAGCTAAAACAAATCTCTTTGCATTAACATTTTTATGCTTTAAAAATAATTAATTGGGCTTTAAAGCCAATGAAAAACTAACTTTTGCTCACTTAGTTATGCTTGTGACTTAGACTTGCCCTTTTGTTTTTTCAAATCCGAAGAAATATTAAATTGGTATTGTACCAGTAGCACCCTATGCTTTAAGGTGACCATTACTTCTGGCCCAGGAACAGACGTTCCACCACTGCGCTAACTGTTCTGTCATAGCTACAGTGATAAACTGCTACTTTTGTCAGGCTCTCCCAAAGTCAACACATTTTATTCCATTTGAAGTTCCCCAAAACAGCTCCCTGAAAGACACCAAGCTTTTGTTTGAGCTGTATGTGCCAGGACATCAAACATCCAGAACTGCTGGCAGGTACTGGAGCCACCCTTTTCACCCCTGATAAGAACCCCACCATGGGGTTCAATAAAAAGCAAAGTCACCAGCACCTCCCATTTATAGTTCAGACAACACCAAAGTGGGAGAAAAAGAGAAAATGCTGGGGGGGGGATCTCTCTGTTCCAGTTGAACTTAACAGGATTTCTGCAGGGCACAGTGCCAGAGACTTACAAGCTCTCAGTAAGCTAAAACAGCTTCCAGCAAAAAATGCCTGGGAAAGCTGTATATTTTTGTAAACACAAGAGAACATGTATGAAAATACACTAATCCACCCCTCAATACGCAAAATATTTAATTTCACATATTCATCATCATATCTGCTACCAGAACTGTTATTCATCTCTTCTCAGGGGCAATAACATTACTGAACATTCATGTAGGAGGTCTATCAGGGATAGGCCCCAGCCCAAGGACAGACATCAACAGTGCAATTGTAGACTAACAGTCTATTCTGGAGGTGGTCAGCACACAGCAGCAAGGTCATGCAGGCCTGAAAAAAACCAGCCCAGGCAAGACAAAGAGTAAAAGCTTCAGAGTGGGGTGACTTCCTAAATTAAAAAAAGATACTGAAAAGATAAAAAAAGATCCAATGGACAGTCCAGTTTCCTGTAAATTCAGAAATGCATTGTTATTGAGAACACATGGAATATTAGAGTTATTCTTGGTTCATGCTGCATAGAATTTTGGAAGAGAGAAAAACCAGAGCTTTAAGGCTACAAACACTTCATTTAGAAAAAACCTCTAGTCTTTCAAGTGCTACTTGTAAGTGGTTGTCAAGGCTGATGTACCATGAGAATTTGAGTCAAATTTACCCTGGACACCCTCTTACATTGCAGTTGATAATGGTGTGCTGATTCTCTGTTGCAAAAGCTGCTGTAAAATAACAGTTTGCAATCTTGTACAGACCAATATATCTTCAGGAGACAGTCACAGTTATTTTTCTGTTCTATCTGAAAAGGTACTGCCCCTGAAATATGTGATCCTTACAAGAAATAAAAAAATTCATTTTATTGCTAATTTACTCTAATTACCTCATCTCTTCACTCCCTGTGAGTTCTAACTCTCCATTAGTACCATACCATTTTGATTCATACTGAAAGGATGAGACTTTCACTAATGGAGTAAAAAATAATTACAGAAAAGTGCCTTGAAATTATTTTACCTTTCTCCCACAGAACCAGAAAAATAAATTCACAGTGCCACCACCCCAAGATCCTCCGTCAGAGGCCCAGATAGATGCTTCTCAACATTTTCTTGAAGTTGAACCCATAACACACCTTCTAACCTCCAAAATTATGTTCTAGTAGAACCCCAAATAATAAGCTAAAACAAGATCTCTTAGAGGAATCCAACACAAAAAGTGAAACAGATGAAAACACACATTTCAAAACTAAGCTCTGTCCTGCCCAGTGAGCCCACACAATAAGGGTCCTCTCATCCCTCTATGCAGCAACTTTCCCAAGTTTTCTGGGCGGCAACATGGGCCATGCCATCTCCTCAGACACCTTCCCACCACTGTACCCTCACATCTCTTCTGCACTGCCAGCACCCTCCCTCTCCTCTCCAGCCAGGGTTGTTATTTCAAAGTGTAAAAATGCACATCTACACGTCCATATTTCAGATTCAAAGGCGAGAGTGGAAAACAGAAAGCTTTGAAGCTCTTTTATTGGATGCTATCCAGCTAAATGGGTCATAGAGAATGCACTCTGAGATGTCACATTTGCAATCTACCCACAGCACCACCAAGAGTTTAGCATCTACAGAATGCAAATCTTTGTAAAGAAAAGAAAATAAAAACAAAATAAAAAAACCCCTTGGTTAGTATCCAAGTGTAAGCAGGTACAGCATGTTTGCAGAAAGCCTGAAACAATGCCCGCCTGCACAAAAAAATAGACTGCATATTTTGATAGCTGAATTTGCACCTTAGCAATGCAGTGTTTAAAGAGCAAGTATTCAAGGTGCAAAGAAGAATATATTTTATATAAATAATCCCAATAAATGCAAAGAAGCCAAGTAATTATGAACAAAGGGTGGATATAGCAGTGGTCAAAAATGCCCTGTTAATGCTTTAAAATGGGTTAATGAATGCAACAGTAACTAGTAGCTAAAGGTTGTAATAACAGACATCAATCATCTTCTAAAAACAGCTGGGGGGGAAAAAAAAAAATCTCTTCTTGATAAAAGCAAAAGTTCAGCCCAACCCAGAATGAGGTTAAATAAGAAACAGAATACTTACGCTTTCAGGGATTGTTGGCAATCCAGTTAAATCAGGAGTAATGAAATACGAGTGCTAACCAATGGGAAAAAAAGAATTGATAATTTATGCACACAGAAAAAAATTAATTCTCTTCTTAAAAACTCAGAATTTAGGATTTCCAAGCACATCTTAGTTTAAGCAGATAGCCATTTTTCCAATAACATTCTTACCACTATTAGACAAAGAATTAAGCAGACCACAACATGAAATGACAAGCTCTAGTTCAACACAGCACACAAACTAAGGGAACAAAATGCTGGGCTGCAGTTTTGAAATAACACTAAAATTAAACCAGGTTTAAGTGTTGTCATGAGCCTGAGAGTAGCATTGATTAACTTAAGCATTGAATTAAAAATTGGGGGGAAAAAAAAGTTAAAGGACAAAAATGTAAATTTAGAATGGAAAAGAAAAATGATTCACATGAGAAAAATAATTAGAATAGAACAGAAATATTATTACTAGATATGCACATTCTCTTCTCTTTCCAAACATCTTTGAATCAAAAATGTGCTAACAGAAATGCTTGCGATTCTGCAACCAGTTATGAAAATTAGCAATTTTATGCATCTTTGTTTGAGGCCATCTAGGATGTAAATATAAAATGGATTAAACTAAAAACAGATGTAATGTAAATTACTCTTATTAATCGAATGCTCTTAATAGTTATCAGACACGGATTTAGCTCAGTAATTTTAAGGCATTTTGAATGTTATTCTAAATCTTGAAGGAGAAAAACTTAGTGCATACTAAGTAAATATGATAATTATTGACTTTTTGGCTTTTATTTGTTTTTAACCAAATGTTGACATTTTTAATAGACTTTGTTTTCACGGTATATTTTTTAAATTATAATTAACAACACAAAGACATTGCTTGTTTTCAAGTCAAACTTGACAAAGATAGACCAAAACAAAGATATTAAGATATTAAATGTGTCTAGCATTCAAGAAAAAAAAATATTAATACTATTAAGTCTGTGTAGGAGACTTATTAAACCAGCTTGATACATTTAATAGAAATTTTTTCCCACAAATTAGGTCATTTGGCAACAGTTAAAATTTAAGGCAAAAAAATTGGCTTTAAAACAGCATCCCATAAATATCATACCACTTGCACAATAAATATCACTGCTTATTGTTTTGCATCAACAGAGGAAAAAAAAGCTAAGATTTTTTTTCTCCAGTCAAGAACAGGGAAATATTCAGACAGAATGCCTATATTCTTCAGAAGTAGAGTGAAAATAGAAAATTATTTCTTATATGTAATAAGGTCACAGAATATTTATCAAAAGATTTCTGAGTAATGAAGTTAATAACTTGGAGAAGTAATTCTTTATAATTAACAAAGTAATAATATTTCACTCATTAAGCAGAAAAGGAAGCCAGAACTATGAGAAGCAAAGGCCATTACTGCAGTCATTAAGAGTCATAAAGCAGCAAAAATAATGTGTATGGAGTCCTTGCACATCGTTGTGAACTCCCTTAGGAAGATGTATGACCTTGGAAGAGATACTAAATGAATAGTTGCTGTCCTGCATAAAGTTTTCTCTAAAAAGGACACTAGAAAATGCATGTTTTGTTCATCGATTCAAGGATTACGATGCACGCACACATAGCTCTGAAGTTTGATTTAAAGAGAAAGAGTACATTAATATCAGACTGCTTTTTTAGGCTAAAGACAGCGGCAGAATCTCCCAAAGGACAGGTATAAATAAGCCTGAAATCAAGAGGTATCTGATAGCAAGTAATTATTTCTTTAATTACAATTGGCTTTAGATAGTCAGTGCCTTTTAAACTCACCGATACAAGACAAGGCTGTTTTTTCAAAAGTTGCTCACTTGTAAAAATCATCTCTTGGTTCTTATGCAAGACGAGAGAAAGATTGAACAATTGACTTTTTAGTTTTTCAGCAAAAAAGGCCAAAGCTGGCTCTAATGCTTGTAAAAGTCCATGTTTAAAATACCAGCTGAAAATGAAGTTTTATTCTTTTTATTTCTCCCACATTTGAATTCAGACTTAGCTAGCTTTTCTGATAAAACATACAAAAAACCAAACCAAACAAACAAAAAAATCACTTTTGCTAGCCCTCTATAGGTAAAAAAAAAAAAGTGCCCTCATTAAATTTAAGCTCAGGTTTCATTAGAACAAATGCTGACTATGTTATTCAGCTGCAGACTATTTACTAGGACCACGAGGTGAGAGCAGAACTTGGTCCCTAACTGGACTGAGGTATTTTGGTGTCCTCTTAACCAAGGATTAGAAAACACCATGTATCCAGAGAATGGGTGTAATTTATGCATAGTAATACACACACAGTTCTAAGTACCACTGGGGGCTGCCATCCAAACCCTCTGCAATCTACCCTGCTGCACACCTGAGGTTAGGGAGGGATCTTTCTAATTCTGCACCATGAAATTTGAACAACACTGATCCTGGCACAAAGAAAAGCCACCTCATGATGTCATTTCTAGAATTATTTTTTGGACTATGATTTCTTTTCAAGCCTATTATTACTGAAGGTTCCAGTCCAGCTTATTTACAATGTATCAGGGCCAAGAAAGAAACATCAATACAAAAGACCAGGCACACAGAGTAAGAATTGAAAGTGGCCATAACGATTTCCCTGCTCCCTGTAGCACTGAGCATTACAAAAACAAAGATGCCTCTACATCCAACAAGCACCGGGAGTCCAGATAATCTATTCCTTCCTACTCTGCCCCATCTGAACCCACAATATTTGCTCAACTGTCCCCGGCAAGAGGCTTGAATTTAGACAATCGCTGTTCAGCTAGAAAGATTACAATACTCTTTGATGTAACAAGCTACCGGGAACAAGGCGTAATCGAGGAAAAAAAAACAATTCCAAAGCCTTACAAAACTGAAATAAAACCAACAAGTATCAACTTCATTGCAAGCAATTTGTCGTTCCAGTGTAGCCAGCTGTATTCACCACCACATTCATTTTGAGGCGGGCAAGTTCTATACAAGATGAACTGCAACACTGAGAGCAATACTTTGCAAGAAATGCAAGGAAGAAATCTTGCAACTTCTCCATGTCCCTCTGAACCACAGGACTTTAGAAGGATATTTTATAAAGCATTTTGGAGTTGCCAAATTATAATTGGTTTTAATACTGCAATTAACGACGGAAAAATATTATTTGATATACAGAAATATTTTTGGCAAAGGTGCTAGGAACTGAAACATTACACTGACAACAGAATTAAAAAAAAAAAGCTTATCAACAGAAAAAATTCCAACTGCAGCCTCAAAACCCAGTATTGTTCTGGTGAAAAAACAATAAACAAGACTGGAAGGACTTCCAAATACAGTCCACTAGCACTGTTCAAGGTGGGAAAAGATTAGGTTTCTGTAGCCTAGTGAAAAACAAGGGATTTGAAACATGACAAACAAAAATAAAATAAAGGTAGCATAATGTTAAGCAGCAAGGGTCAGTAACTGCTGGAACAGAAGTGGTAGACTCTCCATTTGTCTATGCCTTCATAATAGGGCTTTTCTAGAGTCTGTGCTTACTTTAACTGATGCATTGGCTTCGGTTCTAAAATAAATGATTTGAAATTAACAAGAAATGACACAAATAAGGTCAACTAAATAATCTAACAATCTTTCAGTATGTGCGTAAGGGAAGCCTTTAAAAAAATCCCTTCTTTCCCCATCCTGCAAACTGTGCTGGTTCAATCAAGAAACAGCTATTTACACACTGTTACTGACAAGTGCAGTAACTGTAGAGATGCTCTGAACAGGCACAATGTCTTGGAGACAGCAGAGGCTCTGTGTGGGCTTCATATTTCACACAAGCTCTACAACTGTATTTAAACAAACATATGCTATTTCCGTTTAAAACTGTAGGAACTGTAACAATGACAGGTTCACTTTTTGATGTTTCTGCAATAACATCAACTTGCCACACATTCAGTGCCTTGTCCCACATGCCAGAAAGTCAGAGCACAAAAGCCAGGTAGGCCTGGGCATGTTCTTTCCCCTCGATGTGCTGCAAGCTTCCTATAACAGAGTGCACTTACATCGTTCTTTCTGCAGCATTTCTGCATGATTAAGCAAAACTAGGAAGGAGGATGGGAAAGCAGCCAGTTTACACAGACTTTTGTCTAATCCTGCAAGTCTACCTACTCAGACATAAGAGGTAATAAAACTGAGTTAGTGTCTCCTGATGCACAGCAGGAGAAACCAAAATTGTCTACATGAAACAGCTGGAAGCACAAAGAAGTAGTTCTAGCACTGTCAGATCCCACTGCAGTTTACTTTCTCATCCATAGAGCAAAATTCAAATTTCTGTTTCTTTATGACTATGACTTTCAGAAAACAATATGAGAGACAAACTCTATCCTGCACAGAGGAAAAAAAAAAAAAAAGAAAAAAAAAAAAGAAAAGGTTGTCCAATCCAGTTAATGATGGGAAGCAACATAAATTTACTCTTTCAAAGGGTTGGGGTTTCTTTTTGTTTTAACTTTACCTACTATTTCATAATTTGTCAATCGGAGTAGGAATAAAAAAAGAAAAAATACTTACCACGCTTAAACTGACTAAAGCATTTGCTTTTGGCACAGGATGGCTATACAACGATTTTAACAAATCATTTGAGTCATTTTCCTGTAGGGAGTATTTTTAAAAGGTAGTTAATTATCATATAAAAACTAATTACTATTTACAACACATCAAACTATATGTTACCAAAGAGTACAAATATTTAACGAGAAAAACAACTGTAATTCATGGTGAAGTATTTAAATATTAAGTATAAAATTCAGGCCAGCTTTCTATCTCATAAAATGATGCTATCTGCAAGTTAAGCCAATCTCTTACATTTCCCCATATATTCCTTGAATGAATCACATCATTTCCAACTGAAAACTGTGAAAACTGTCCAAGCATCCTGGACATCATCTTTCTAAAACTGTTAGCCAAGATATACGTCTATTCAAAGTTTTATTAAATATGCAGCTACATATCTATATTGTATAATATAAAAATGTTTCATCAGAACACATAAAACAAGATAATCAACAAGACTTTGGGTCTAGCTCTTGGTCAGATGACCAGTGCCTGGGGCCAGGAGAGAGCAATGTTCTCCAAAAGTCTTCTCAGCAACAGGTGCGGCACCAGGCAGCGTAACAAAATGCTTCAGTACACTGATAAAACTTTCTGACCCATCAAAGGAGTTTTCTTAGCATATAAAACAACAAAACATACAACCCTGCTATTTAAATTGCTTCAAGAAACAGCTGCAATGCCAGCACTGGTGATCAAGACAACACCCACCCCCTTCTGCAAACAGAACCTTAATAACAATTTTTTTCTATTACAGTGAAATTGGGGCACAAACCAAGTTCTCGTTACAGCATTTCTAAGACATATATATTCTGCACTTTATTGAAACACAAATTAACACCAAACTTTCCTACTGCATTTCCTTTTTACATAAATTATCATCACTCTCTATAGTCCATTTACTATAATGCAGAATTATTGCTTACTCTATACTTCATGTATTTTTGAAATGTCAGCTTCTCCAGTCAACAGCATATGGCTGAATACTGACGCCCTTTTTTTTTTTTTAATTGTAATCTAGTACATGAATGTAGTTAAAGCAGAAAGGTATAGCTTTAATGTTCCCAGTAAAGACAGATGCCAGTAGTTCCTTTGCTGTGTAATGCTGGAATACACCTAATTGCTCATGAATATGCAAACTAAACTATCGTGATTCTTCACCAAATGTTGCAAGTAATTTTGTCCTGCTAGCTGAGATGACAGAATTACGAGAGGTAGTTTTTAGTTAATATGAAGGGTGAAACAGTACATCATATTTCATACAGTTCTGAACAAAAAGTGTTTGCAGCTGATAATCAGATAGTTCCAGAGATCTACAGTTTACAATCGATACGTCACAGCTCTCCAGCGATGTGACACTTTGCTCACACTTCACTCAGGACTTGCCTATGCTGAGACTGACACTTCATAAAGGTATATTTTCAGCAGCTTTTTAAGACTAATGTGGATTCAAGTGACTGTGGAAACTGCAGGTTCAGATTCTTTGAATTTCAGTAAGATGAATACACTTGCTACTAAATCCTACTAAAATTTTAAACCTTTAAAAAAGTATAGAATCCCTTTTGAGCATTTCAAATGGTGAGTACTATTTCAAGGAAAATATTTTACACAAAGAACTAGAATATCTAAAATTACCTGTTCTTTAGCCAAATAATCTGCCAGGGTATTTAGGAGCTTGTAGTATACCTCAAACCATGGTAGGTAACTAAAGAGGAGGAAAAAAGTGGTTTAATAAAATATCCATGTATTTTTCAAGTGCTAACAAAACACTACGATGATTGATCTGACTTGTACATTTTTATAATATTTTTACATATAAATAAAAGCATATAAAACTTTCCCCACAAATTTTATGATATGTCACAGATAGATAGATTGATTCTTTATGTTGGGCACCTATATGATGTTCCATTAAGCACAGATTAGCTCATAATACTTACACTTCTTATCATCTGAAAGGCCCCAAAAAAACCCATTTGAAACATTGTCCAATCTCTTTCCCACTATCACTAATTGTTACAGTTTTCAGTAGTTATTTGTAATTCTGAAATTCTACATCCTCCCATACTCGGTGTCCTGCCAGAACTGCTGCTTCCCAGGAGAATGAAAAGCAACTTTACCTGGGCAGACCAGGTACCCTGTATTTGACAGGTGGTGCAATGCCTATTTACAGAAGAGTTTCCTTGAACAGTGATATCATCAGTGACCACACGCTACAAAACTTTCCATCACCCATATTTAAGCTATTAAGTCTGATAAACTAAATAGTACCAGTATAAATTACACCTCATTTACAAATTACACATCTTCTCATGTCTGTTAGACATCTCTGTTTGAGATTTGAAGGGGGAGTAGGAAAGGAAATAAAGTCTGAAATGTTTTATTTATTTATATGCAATACTACAGACTTTGTTACTCAGTGCAGCCTAAATCTACAGACATGAATTTTTTAAAGGCTTTAGGACACGTTGTGGACAGACTTGAAAATTTCAAATTTATATATTTCAGGAAACATGCTAACTGCAACTGAAAAAGCCCAGCATGCAGAACCTAAATGTTTCCCCTGATAGGAAAATGAAAGCTGTTAGGGGAAACCCTGGCTGGTAGAGAAGCCAGAGTTTTGTGCAGTGAGTCCAGTGAAGGGTTATGTTTTCTTTTTAACACCTCTGTTCTCAGTATGTAGCTGGCAAAGCTGTAGAAACAGATCCCAGTTGTCAGGAAAAAAAAAAAAAAAAAGAACAGCAGAAATCTGAACACAGCTATGCATTGTCTAGCAATCTTACTTCTTGCTATCCTAATAAATGCTTAACTGCTGGCTCTTAAAAAAACCAAAACACACACACACAAAAACAAAGAAAAAAAACAAACAAACCACCAAACCACAAAACCCCATCACGAATTTACTCTTGCCAAGCCAAAAAGACACAGTGGCAATGATTTAATGATTTCCTTTAAAGCCACTGTATTAATGTCTTTATCACACTTTACCATACACTGCTGGCTATTAATCAAAACTACATCAACCTCTTAATGCTCACAGACACTTTTAATGCTTGGTATTGTTGACAGTGGTTAAAGTGTGATATTATTGCATTTGCTATCCAATATATTCTTATATAATCATAAAATTTATTTCCGTGCACCTGTGTAAGGTCACTCACTGCTCACAGGCGTGAACGCTGCACGCCCTTGTAAAACGCCCATCATAACAGCACCTAAAACATCTGATCTTTGAGTTTTCTTTCACCTAGGACTCCTGTTCTATTATCTTCTGAAATCATGTTAACCTGGTTTTACACATCACTGAAACACAGCCTAGATGGGCAAACAGAATTGTTCACAGCAGCATTGAGAATACCTGCAAATGTCAGAGCTACTGAACAGCTTTACAGCCTCAAATTACAGCAGGGACTGGAACACTGTCACAGCATTTTGTCCAAGTCAAGGCACAAGGTAGGTATAAATTGCAAAGTATCTTTATAACACTGGACACACAAATGGGTGAGACTGTCCAGTCTGTTGCTATCACCTCTGTGTCAGCAGCATACATGACCTCAGCATATTTTGCTGTCGAATACTCCAAAATCTCATCTGATCATCTATTTTTCACAATGAACATTTATGAACAGCATCCTATAAAAATAAGTGCTCCTACTTCAATAAAATATTAACCATACTTCTTTCCTGTGTGTATGAACTCAACTCCTGTCTTACTGTGAAAAGAAAAATTAAATGCAATTTTTAAGTCTATGCATAAAAAGGTCAAATTCATTATCTGAAATTAATGAACCCGAGCAGAAAGACAAGGGAAAACTTTTCTTTCATACAGTGAGGCATGCTGACCAGAGTACTTGCACAAGAATTTATTCCCTTAGCAAAATCAGGCTAATGATACACTTCGGTGTCTTCATGTAACAAAAGTGCAAAGAAAAACATTGTAAAAACACACTACTTCAACATAGGTTATAAAAGTCATTTTCCTTTGAGCTGAAGGGCTGGAAAAAGAATTGCTTTAAGCCTTATAATCACAGACATGAGGTTAATATAAATTCAATGCGCCTCTTAAACCTGAAAACTTAAGGAAACCAAAACAAGTACTCCATTACATTATATGGCATGAAACCAAAGGCTGCCAGAACCTGTCCTCTGCTTCTTTTCCACATAATCTTCAGTTCTTCAATAGAACGGTTTAATTGCAAAAGTTTTTGTCAATACTTTTAATTATAACATTCCTACTGCAACAAAATATCACAAAGACCTACTGGAAAGAAGGACTTACTGGAAAGAAAAAGTTCCCTTTATATGTTTGTTTTATATATTTGCTAATAGTAATTAATGCAATATAATAAAGAATTGTTGTATTTGTTGTTTTCACAAACAATAAAGAATGCATTTGTGTGTGTGCATATAGAATGCATCTCTGCATTCAAAAGTAAACACAGTTGTGTTTGTTTATAATGAGGACAACTTTCAGGTGGTGTTTTAGATTCTCAATTCAAAGACCAAGTATAAGCTCTTCGCATTTCGTAGCACTCTCAAGGCTGTCAGCCAACATTTCTGTCCTCTTATATCCTAGGCCCATTTTGGAAGGCACATTTGTTAATAATCCTATTAATCTGTTTGGACCACTCTAGTAAACAGATTTATTCATAGATAAACATTGCCATGATTATTAAAGCTTATGTTTTACATCTTTATCCAGTACATCATATTGGATAAAGCATTGTACACCAAATCATCGAATCCTGTAGGTTGGAAATGACCTTCAAGATCATTGAGTCCAACCCTTAACTCAGCACTGCCAAATCTACCACTAAACCATGTCCCTAAGCACCACATCTACACATCTTTTAAAAACCTCCAGAGATGGCAATTCCACCACCTCCCTGGACAATCTGTTCCACGAAGAAATTTTTCCCTGATATCCAACCTAAACCTCCACTGGTGCAACCTGAGGCCATTTCCTCTTGTCCTGTCACTGGCTGCCTGGGAGAAGAGACTGACCCCCACCTGGCTACAACCCCCTCTCAGGGAGTTAGAGAGTGACAAGGTCCCCCTGAGTACCCTTTTCTCCAGGCTAAACACCCCCAGCTCCCTCAGCCACTACTTATATGACTTGTGCTCCAGACCCTTCACCAGCTCCATTGCCCTTCTCTGGACTTGCTCCAGCACTTCAGCGTCCAGTGCTCCAGGACCCTCCTTGAATTGAGAACTGGACACAGGATTTGAGATGCCCCTTCACCAGTGCCCAGTACGGAGGGACAATCACTGCCCTGGTGCCACTGGTCACGCTATTTCCGACACAGGCCAGGATGCCCCTGGCCTTTAAGACCATCTGGGCACAGACAGTGGCTCATGTTCAGCTGCACCAGCACCCCCAGGTCCATTTCCGCAGCTTTCCAGCCACTCCTCCCCCAGCCTACAGCACCGCTTGGGCTTGTTGGGACCCAGGTGCAGAAAGCTGGCACTTGGCCTTGTTGCCTTGTACGGCACTTCTGTGTGTGACAGCTAAAAACAAGAAGCATTACAGGGAAAAGAATCTTCTTCGCTTGCCTGCCCTGTTAGCGAATCCTTGCAAAATTATTTAATCTTTTGCTTTGCACAGAAGAACTAGTCTATGTACAGAAAAGTCATCCAGCACACAAGCATCCATCACCATGTATTATGTTGGGTAACAACTTTTTCTCAAGTCAGTACAGAAATGCCTTGTCTGAAAAACATAGTGTTGAAGTGGCTGAATTTAACAGAGACCTGTAATATATTATTCCTAACTCAAAACTGTCATACTAATATGTACCTTAACAACAGATAAAATCAAAATTAAAGTCCATTACTAGAAAGACCTTACCACCACATTTGTATTCATAAAATTATTTATGAGGAGTGCATTTTATAATTAATTAGCTGTTTTATGAAAACATCAAAAGGTTATCAATGAAGCCCCTTCACAATAGATAAGTAGAGGAAAAACAGGGCTTTAATGTTCAATTTTAATGTATGTAAAAACCTAAACTTCAAATAAAAATAGTTTTATTTCTAAAACTATGAAACCATTACTGGTTTCTTATTTATTTTTCTTTAATTGTACACATTGCCTTTGCATTCCTCATGTTATAATCAATAGCTGTTTGAGAAACTAACATACAAGACAAACATAGGGCAACTTCCAACAACATACAAAAGTTTCTCTAAATATTTCTTCCATAATAAAGAGAAACATCAAAACATACACAATATTGTTTTAATAGATATATATTCCCGGTTGAGAATACAGGGGTCTTTCTTTAAAAGTACAGCCACTGTCTGCCACAAAAGCAAGAGACCAAGATATCTCATGGTTAATTAAAAACGTACTTAGCATTTTCTTTCAATCCAAATGAGCCACAAGGCAGGAGCTCACACTTTTATTCAAAGTCACACATAACCCTTGTTGCCGTAAGTAGACTTCCACCTCACTGGTGCTTCTGCTAGAGCTCTGATAAAACTTTTACATTCACAAGTCAAAGGTTAAACAAAGGAGAGGAAATGTTTTCTGTCAAATAGTCAGGTAACCACTAACAGTCCTGAACTATCAGCAGGAATCTAACTTCTAGTAATCAAATAAAACTAAGGAAACTGCCTTTCCGTAGCTAAATGTCTAATGTCTAGGGGCTGCTTTTCTGTCTGGAAAATTGACACAAAATGTGTAAAATTGAAACATTCTGCTTCTAAGGGATTTGCCTAAAGGAAGAGTGAAAAAGCTTCAAGCGTGGTCTGAACTGAAGAACTACAAAGCCTTACCACATAAACCTGTCTTCCTTATTAGAGCATTTCATTTGGAAACATAGGTGACAATTTTATAGTCATAAAATTAATGAAATCTAGGACTAAGCATTTTAATGATGCATTTTGTGTTCCTCAGCACACCTAAGGTCAACCTCAGAGTCCATCAACAGTTTCAGGATTTTTATCAAATTATTTGTACTTTGTACTAAAACCATTCAAGTAATACAAAAACAATTTCATGTAAACCCAGAAAGTATTATTCCTACTGCAAGCAGCAGTGGTACTTGGGAAACAACAGCCAGAAGAATCAAGTCTCTTCAATTATTCAAAAGTGAACACTGAAGTTTCTATTGTGCCACTTCAAACCTCAACTAACAGAGCCACCACCTAAAAATAGAAAAAATAAAACTAGGAGAAAAGATCCAGTACAGGATATGAGCACAACAAGGTATTTTACATTATGTCTATTGTGGTATCTTGGTGTCTTATGGGGCTGCATTAGTTCAACCGTTTGTGGAGAGGGAGGAGGCGACACAGCAGGATTCGCACTGAGAGCTTGACAAAGCAGCCATGCAGTTTAAAAAAAACAAAAACAAAACAAAACAAACAAAAAAACAACAACAACAACAAAAAAAAACCAACAAAAAACACACACACACAAAAAAAAAACAGAATAAAACTTGCAAAGGAATCGCACAACATTTCTGGAGAATAATCCGAGATTTATTTTCTCACCTTATTGTAGTTTAGTACTCACTGCCACTTTGAATTTGGCAACTGCAGTCAATCTCTGCATGTTCATTTTAGAAAATGCCTGAGAAAGCTACCTTGAAGGATTTTTACTTCACTTTATAAACATACAGAGAACCTAAACTATATGATTTGGGAGAAGATTCTGTTTACACAATTCATACAGATGTGTATATAGAACACCAAAAAAATCCCGTAAAACTTTTAGAAGAAATTTCTATGTACAACTATATTTTCTGTTTCAAACTATCTAGTTTAAAGCAGGACCATGTGGCTGAAAAGTCAGAGATAATTTCCTTTAGTTAGTGTTTCAGTTAAAGAATGAATTACAGAGAGAAGTCCCATAAACTACATGACTTTAATCTTAGATGCTGCTTTAAATTCCTGATGGACAAGCAGCCTTTTCTCCAGCTT
Organism: Oxyruncus cristatus; assembly: GCA_013399855.1. Lineage (NCBI taxonomy): Eukaryota > Metazoa > Chordata > Aves > Passeriformes > Cotingidae > Oxyruncus > Oxyruncus cristatus. The sequence continues at coordinate 1,379,763 of VXAY01006544.1, read as the reverse complement.
TTAGTCAAGAATCCCATTCAGTAGTTCAAATCCTCTATCTTTAGCAGCCCTGGCACAGGCTAACACATGGTTTGGTACCATCAACAAAAGATAAGCACAAGGGAAAAGTTGTGTCCCGTTACCCTCTCACCAGCCTACCTAAACCTCTATGGTATCTTCTTCTCATCACTTTGACTGGCTTTTTTCTCCTCTTCTTTTCAGAGATTCTTACTTATATTTCAGTTGTTTATGATGACTTTATTTAGTTAACTTTTTTTTGTATTGGACTATCCCTAGATGTCTTTGTAAAAACCTCAGTCAGCAATCTTAATATATTCCTCTTGTTTGAGGCAATATACATAGATGTGCACGCGGAGATGTAGTTCGACATGGCATTTATGTACACCTGCACTTGTGTGTTTATACAAAAGTCTATGAATATTCTGCAAATATCTGTGATGAATAAGTAGTTTGAATTGCACATACATCACTCATCATGTGTATATAAACACAACAAATATCATTTTATGTTATTTTGATACATGGACAAAGGCGAGTGTGAACATGCACACACACCCTTTATATATAAAGACAGCATTCATTTGTTAATTTTTTTTTTACCTTGGTTACTTTAAGATCAACAATCATGTGCAAGGGGGAAACAGGTAAAATGCCAAAAGAAATCTGCTTAGTGAGTCCTCTTTCACTTGGTCACTTCTAACGAATCTTGGATTCAGAGCGAAAACCAGACTGGATACCAGAACATATCAGATGGAAATACTGACACATTCTTTCTGTCTGAGCTAAACACAACACACACACACACTAAAGACAAACAGACTCCCCAGCTAGAAGTACAATGCTCTGAAGCTAGTGCTGCTACGCGTTCAGCTGTGCATTGTAAATTTGAAATTGTCACAATAAAAGCAATAAAGGCAACGCTTTGGTTATGGTTCAGTGAAAAATTACAGCTTGCCACTTTTTATTTTCCTAGTTATTTCTACCAAGTTACAGACCATTGACTAATCTTTAGCTAATGTATGTCTATGGGGAAATGCTAAAAGAAATACCCAGGTTTACACCAGCTGAGAAATTACATCCTTTACTTTGCAGCAGTCCATACTGTATTTAAATGTGCATACTTGAGTGCACGTAACTGATTAAACACTGTTACCACAGCATTAGAAGCCAGACCGACAATTTTGGGAGTATAGCAAAAAAATTTGTTTCTAGCTTGATGAGGGAAGAAAAGATTAACTCGGGGGATCACTGTTGTACAAAAATGATACCCTGATAGAGAAGTAAAACACATCAGTAGAGACTTTGCAAGAGATAATTTTGTTCTTGTATTTTTTTTTTATATTGACTCCTTGACTTAATTTTTCTTACACCAACTTACCTTAAAATACAGAGGCAGACCTTGCCTCCTGACGTCAAACGGCAAAATCCAAACCTTTGCTTACTTTCAATGTCGGTGAGCACAAAGGTGAAATGCTGTCCTACTTGGTTTTGGGACACCCTGAAAAAAATCAGACACAGAGCATAAAACCACTGAATCACACAAAACACAAGCATTTAAGTCATTGGTCTCAAGTATTTTCATGTTCAAATCTCTCTATTCTTCTCTCCCTTCCCACTATCCAGGCTGTCTCTTGCACCCCACTCCTTCCCTTTAGCACACAAGTGCCCAGTCCTTCCTTCACTCGTGCCTCCAGTTGCTGCCCCAGCTCCGTGCTCCTGCTGATCTGCTCCACTGCATCTGGCCCCTACTCTGAAAGCACAGGGCGTTTCATAAGGTTTGCTCTTAAGCACAGAATAAACTTAAGCCAGAGCCAGTACAAGCCTGCCACAGCTTGTTGGCTTTGAGCACACCTCAGCAGTGGAGAACAGCAACCAAAACCAAGTTCTAAAATTCTACAAATAATTTATTACACGTCGTAAGATGGGCCTGGCTTACAGCAGCCATTATAAAGGTAGTTTGCCTTTTTCTTTTAATCCCTTCTGACTACATTCACTGGTTAAGCCTGTAGCCTGCCCATGCATCTTTCACACATTTTCCTCCTTTTCATGCTCTAAGCATTGCCCAGAAAACAAACTGTGCCAAGTTTATCTTCCAGTGAAAATTTTTTTGGTTCTGGAATTGTGAAAGCTAGAACATAATCAAGAACTAACAGCACAAGAGCTAAAAAAATAAGTAACAACATCTTCAAGACTGTATCAAAACACATACCCACTTGAGACACAGTAAGTTTACACACAATTTCCCTCCTCTTATCCCCAAGTTCTGGGCAGCAGCACTCCCTCAGTAGTGCAGGCTAACATGCTCGTGGTCTGAGTTTCTACCGCCCCTCCCATGTCACCTCTGACTCCACAAACTGATCTCCAGATCTTAGTTCCAACCTCCAGTCCTGATCCCCCACTTTCTGCTTGACAGTATGAGCCTTTTCCCAATTTCCTTTTAAGAACAAATGGCATCTTCAGTCATGTTTCCACTTCTCCTCTAGGCTCTCAAGCATGACATCTTTCTCTTGTGCAGTTTGTCAGCTTCAGACAGAATATCACTAAGACCATGGGATGGACCCACTCTCAGCGTAACCAAACTTCAGTGATCTTCACAGAAATCACAAAATGCATCTGATGTAAGCACTTTAGAAGACAAACAAACTGTATCTGAAGTTTACTCACAGAAATACTTATTTCACTTTTACAAAATCTCCCAAAGAAAATCAGCTCTAGGTAGACTTGGTATTCTCAGCCAAAAGAGGTGATGTGTGACATAGAATGAATCATAGAATGGTTTTGTCCAGAAGTGACTACTAAAGATTTCATTAAAACCAAATGAAAACAGAGTTAAGATGGGGAGTGCATGGAGATTTGAAAGCATAAAATGCAGCAGTTCAGCCTGTAATTCTATTGTCTATTGTTCTTTTCCTATTGTTACATGACCTTCTACAGCAAAATACCTAAGCACCTAAGTTAAGTGCTGTATGTTAACGTGTCATTTGTGGGTCAATCGTAGATGACCAAGCCGAAAACGAATTCCCAGAGAAGTTGAAAACCATCACAGATCTCAGTCTACCAATTCAAGACCACAAAATAATTTTTTAATTTATCCCTTGTAATATGGGTTGGAGTTTTTTTGTTGTGGTTTTGGTTGATTTTTTGTTGGTTTGCTTGCTTTTTCTTAAAATCTCCACCAAAATAAAATATAGAAAATTTTCTGCTAGGGAGAAAGAAAGTAGCAGATGGTCAGAGGGCAAGAGAAGTTACATAGGACACAGGTACATTATATTGCTTAACACATGTATGACAAGAGCTTAAAGATTAGTTGAGTGGTACCACTATCCAAATGCAGCCTCCCACCCTTTTCAGTTTAGTTTAGTCCCTCATGAACATACAGTGACAAGGCTGAAACAAAAGCCTGTGCATACAACATTACAAGATACAGTAAGTCCAATATAACCACTGGAAACCCATGACAATGACTGGGCTTTTTTCAGTTAGGTAATTAAACTCAAAGCATTAGAACAAGCATTTTCCTCAGCTGCCTTCAACAGACTGCAACAACCTTAATGTGCTCTTTAATCGGTAAATGCTCAGTGGCTTTCGCTCAGGCCTTCCTTGCTCAGGTTCTGTGTCATGCTGCCTGTACACTGCGCCTGGTACCACGGAGAGCCATCAATAATAGGGCATTATTACTCCCCTGCCAACCAAGCAATTTTCTATTTCACATCTCTGCATTTTCCTCTTTATTCCTGAGAGCAGACTGCCATGAAACCTGCAATGTGGTTTCAGTGCCCCTGTGCACACCGTGGCCAGGGGCTCACACGGTAACTCAGCAGTAGCTGCTCAGTCAGTAGCACTGGCAACGCAGTGCAGTGACCTCGGTTGCCTCCTGCCCCCACCCTCTTTTGTTCTGCCGTGTCCCCCTGTTAGCCTTGGAGCTTCCAGCAGCCCTTGACTGGCTTCTCCTTACACCACAGAACACCTGGCATGGTTAGGCTGGGGTCTCTGTGCACCATCACCTTAACCTAAAGAGATCACTGATAACTCATAACCAGCAACTGTTAATACGTGCCCATCTATGCAGGCATTGCTTTTGATGTACTGTGTACATGTGTGTCAGGCAAATGACTACACCATTACTTCCTGAACACAATTCCTTAGCTCCAAAATCTCACATCAGTTAGGATCTCCTGCTTCCAGCTATTTGCAGCCTCCCTTCCCAAAACCTGAAGATGACATGGGAAAATAACCAGCACTGCAATTAAAGCATAACAAAATGTCACTACACACAGCTACTTTAAAAATGAGATTTAAATTCTGATATTTTCTATTAAAAATAGCCCAGTCAAGTTATGACTTCAGTGGGAAGCAATTCCAATGCCATCCCACCACCTCCAAATCAGTATCTTTTCTCTGCCTTTTAAGAGAGACAGCTCCATGTTTTGACAGTCAGTGTAAAAGTCGCCCAGCTTGAAAACTGCTTCCCACACAGTTTAGAAAGAGATGTAAGCAGCAAGTTCCAGATTTTTAATATGAGAAAAACTCCAAGACTAAAACTGAATTTCCACAAGAACCCCGAAGTTTGCATTTGGTCCCATTTGCTTCAAAAGAACAGCTAACAGAAGCCAGTGACCATCCATCTGGACGACATTTTCTGATCAGAGTTTAAAATACTGAATTAATTCTAGGTTTCCAATTTGAGAGCTCCACTTAAGATGTGGGGGTAGCAAGGAGGCCTGGTTTTTTACTCCTCTCCATCAGAATTAGAACTGACTATATGCAAGCCTTACAGAGAAAAACAAATGTTGATTGGGGATTTCTGCCTATCAATAGACAACCACAACGCATGAACCAGACAAACAAAAGGTTCCAGAAGTGCTAGCACTACATATATAGCATGTTCCATCATGCAGACACATGTTGGGCCAAGTGACTTGGGGATTGTGCCTCTCTGTTTCACGATGTCATAACCAGGTGTTCAGAAATCGAGTCTCAACTCCAAAGGCAGGCAGCAGCTCCTGAACCACAACATTGATGCCTCTCAAGTTTGTCCTACTGTGAAAATCAGCACAGATAAAATGCAATTATTATATACCAGAATTCCCTAAACAAAATGTTATCTAATCTTTTTACTGGATCACAGGATCAACTGGCCAAGCTCCAAAACCTTCCTGCAGAACACTGGTCTAGTTGGTGATTTGAAGAGAGCATGAACTGCTTGCTTGCAAGGGGAGAGCAGGCACAAACTGTTCCCAAGCATCACTGACCTTCTCCTCACTCATTCCTCTGCCTTGCTTTTGACTTACTTTCAACTCTTGCCCTGCATGCTTACTTTTAATCTTAGTTCAGCAATAATAAATCACTAATAGTGAAGAATGTGTGTAAATACTTATTAACCCTGCAGACTACAATGGGCTCTTTCAAGGTTATTACAGTTCACTATAGAAATAAAAATAGGTTTTAAAATTTTTCAAGTATGTACCTACATAATGCAGAAAAGGCTCCTTGGTACCCATGGAATAGGTAAAGAATAATTTTAAAGGTTTTTGTTTACATTACAACCATCACTCAGGCCTCATTTTAAGAGAGCCTTGAGAGAGCTGATTAAGGCAGGAATTGAAATTCTCCTTCAAACAAAAACCAGCATATCTAATGATTAAATGTATACCTTATTCTCAATCAAAATTGATCTTCTTCCAAATTAATTAGTTTAGGACACAGCATATGTTTGAAATTATTTTTCCTTCAAATTTTAGGAATTTTTAAAGAGTTTCAAAAAATTAAAGACCTTATGCAAGGGAATGCAGATTCTTGTTTTCTTTTCAAAAAGAAGTCATAAAGTTATAGTATCGTTAATTATAAAATGCAATGCACGCATATTTGACCAATGCAACTGAAGTACATAGTTCTGATTGAAGCTTTGGCAGCTGCTACCTAAACCTGAAAATTTCACAGGTATTTCAACTCCCAAGCTAAATGCTGAAAAGCAAATTCACCCTAATTTGCCCCAAATCAGAGAACAGATTAGAAACCCTTTCAAGCAGGAATTTGAAAAACCAGTGTTAAGGTAGTGGTACAAGCTGATGGAAAGACTAGAGAGACAGCAACCCAGGGTTGAGAAGTCATCTTCAACTAATCGCTATCCCCAGATCTAACCTTCAGGGATTATTTTCTCCATTTCCAGGCCACCTCCAACAACTCCTCAGCTCAGGCTCCCTGTGTGGAGGGTCGCTCTGCTCCAACTGAGTTCTCATTTGAGCTCTGCTTCCCAGAAGCCCCAACCCCTTAAAAATTCAGAAAAAAAAAAAAAAGGAAAAGGAAGATACAAAAATGGACAAAGCCACCACTAAGAAACTTCCCATTAATAAAAAGTATACTTATCTTCTAAATGGGGTTACGTTTCCAAAACAACAGAAGCATTAAAAGAAACCACAACTACTTAGCAAAGAGTCTCACTGGCAGTGTTTAAGTTGCAACAGAAGCCTTCTCTGCCTAGGGGCCCTGACTATCACACCTGGCCAAGGGTCTGTCAGAGCACACTGTGGTTCCCTTGGCATTCCCAGGTTTCCTCTCAAGACAGGTCTGCTTCTGCACACACATGGAAACTCCACAGGGCACACTGCAGCCAGCCCTCACCAACACTTCTCTCTCACACGTATGTTCACTATTATGCACACAAGGGCCATAATACACTGAGACAAAAAGATGCAAAGAAATCAATTGCACAGACCCGCTGCTGCATGTTTGAGTTTGTAACCCATCTTGCAAACTGACTGCAATGACTGAAGTGTACAGGGAATGCTAGTTTATTTATCTTCACCTGCAGAGCTTGAAATACTTTCTTGATTATTTTCATTCTCAACTATTTACTCTGAAGGCAAATTTTATGTGTAAGATACAACTGCCCTTCACAAGATCTGCAAATCCAATGATCTCTACAGCCACTGTTTTCCACTTGCCTTGTTTCTGCACAGCCTTTCACCAGATATAACAGAAACAGCATTAGCCAGGAACAGGAGAGTGACAGTGATGTCACTCCTGCTATCATTACTCATTGACCCTAACAGATTAGGAGTTAAATAATATTCACATTAATTCCTGTACTTGAGTGATATTCTGCTGTAAAGAGAAATCCTCTAGCGCAGCAGCAGCATCACTGCTTATGCTCCAAACTCTAACACTTCCCTGCAATTGGGTGAGTATCGTAGGAAGAATTAATGAGATATGTATCACTGCCTCCATGCTGATCCTACAAGCAGTTCCCAAAGTGTCTTATCTAAAGAGGGCTACACATTCAGCAGGAGAAATTCATCCTAAAGGGAAAAGACTGACAAATGAAAGAAGTGAGGGGAGGTACTTATGGCAGAGAGAAACGGGAGACATTTAAAGCACAGGTAAAAATGAGGGGTCAAGCAGTGACGTAGCACAACTTTGGACTGAATCTGAAATGGTTCCAAAAGGAACAAGAGGAGAAGTCACTTGTTCACTAGTCATCATCCACCTAAATAACTGACAGGTGCAGAGATTGAGGTGTGTGACTCTGCAAAGTTACACCTGAATTTTGGGTTAAGAGGGAAAACAAAAAAGACTTGGAGAAAGAAAAGGGAGGAAAAACATGCAGAATTTACATAAAGGACGCAAAGAACAAGAGAGAGGACAAAGTGTTTTTCTCTGATGCATTAGCATTACTTTAGCAAACATTAAAAGGAAATTAAAATCTCTATATCCTCAAATGTTAAATCTTCATAGTCCATATAAAAAACCCAAAGGAATTGTGTACCAAAGGGAACTTATTCGTAAATATATATAAGGAAACTGTTAGAATGTTATACAATTGCATAATTTATTAAACATAAAATAATTTATTCTCAAAAAAAGAATGCTCAAGAACTTCTATGATGCATTTCATTTCTTAACCACTTCAAAATAAAATGTAAGCCGTAACCAGCAGTAACGACAATATGTGCTTGCCTTCAATAAAAAATAATACATAAAACTCAAAGTTTAAGTCATGGTCAAAGAATTTTTTAACACTATTATGCCTCTGCTGCCTTGACTTTAAATTTAATGGGAGTTACCTCTAGATTTTTATTCACCATTCACAGTATGTATTTTTAATAATTAGAACAAGTAGTTTACAGTTATTTATAACATATGCATAAAAGATAAATTACACCTGGTGAGAGGATGCAAGCAGCATCCAACAGTGAGAACTAAATCTGGATCTCTGTCTACGATCACTGTAGTACAGTGAATAAAACAAAAAAAGTATCTTGATCGGCAGAATCAGTGGAAGTTATCACTTTAGCCCTGGTAATTTCTAGCTCTTAATAGGCTCAGATATTGCTTTAAGTAGTTTATACATGTGTAGTACACATAATACAGGCTGACAAACTATGCTCTCTGGAGTTCAATATGCCCAATCGATGAAACAGATATTTTCTATTTCGGTTCAATCAAAGCTTTCTGTACAGAAATTGTCATTGAAACCTGTCTGTAAAATACTTGGGGGTATTAGGTGTATTCATCTACCATGATCCTCTATACAAGACAAAAAATACATATATAATTTCATTAGGCAAGTGAAAAGCACATATATGGTTAGAAAAAAACTAAAATGCTTGTCACATCTTAAATGTCCATTGGAAAAAGCCATATAAAAAGGAGCTACAGCAGTGTTTTTCCCAATCCTTTTCTTTACCATCCAAATTTCAAAATAATAATAATAAAAAAAATTAAATGGAGAAAGCAGAATACTACTGGTTTTCTTTAAAAAAAAAAAAAGGAAATAATGTATGTCCACATTATAGAAAATGCTTTAATTGAGAAGCAAATGGCAAATACACCAAGCAGCTAGTAAGCTGCTCACACAAACAGCTTGCCAGTAAACAGTTCCTGCTTTCCTGAATGAGCTTCCAGCATTTCTGTCCTTTTCTCCACAGCAGCTCTGCCCCTCCTCCTTGGCTGTGCTCTTTCATACTCTCATGATCCCGCACTGCCTTTGGTTCTCCCACAAATCCCTACCACTCAGCTCCCAGCTAAGCAGGAAGCTGCGAGTGCGGCACCTTGTTTTAAAAGACAAGGCGGTGCCGCCTGAGCCTCCAGCGGGCCAGACCGAACACGTCGGGTTTGTTCTCCTCACCAGCGTATTTCAGCTTCCAAGAACCTCTCCTCCTGCCCAACCGCCAGTTTTTACCAAATTTGCAGAAATTTGGCATCTCTGAGAGCACTTCTTTACAGTCAAGCATGGGGCCAACAGTCAAAAAGCATATCTGGGGAGGGGCCACAGAGGGTACTAAGGGACAGACAACAAACATAACTTTTTATGTTCTTTTTTTCCATTTTCTTTGGGTTTTACCCCTTCAGACAGTCAGCTAAAATATAGTTAGTTATACCATAAATTCACATATTCCCACAGTTTATCCATCTCCTACAAGCAGCCAAGTGCCTTCTGAATGGTTCAACAGGAGTAGTTAAGGTCAGTTATTTGAAAATAATTATTTGCTGCCACTGATTATCTTCTTGCCACTGGATGGCAGCAACAGAACCTCACCTTTTTCTGTTATCCTCAAATTTTATTTCCATTATTCATCTTCATTACCAATTTTAAACAATTCTGTACATATCTTAAGCACATTAAAGACTTTAATGCTTTAAAGCCAACACTGACAACCGTATTAGTTGTCATTAAAACAGCTTAAAGGACAGTGAGCTTAACCAGTTCAAGCCCCAAACAACTTAATTAAATTCATCTATAGAAGACTGAACCTAGTTTACTTCAGGGAAGTTGTCTTTATGACAATCTTTATTTTCCCAGTGTGTTTTCCTGCAAAGATTCTTCCTTCCTCTCTACACACACACCATCTTTTACTTCACAGAGAGCAGCCTGCATCTGAAAAATGCTTCTCGTCTCTGAATCTCCATCTACAACTGATGCCCATGTTCTGAAACTGGTTCAACCTGCACACTACCTGGATAAATCTTTCATTAATCATGCAAATCAAGTTTCTAATTTAATTTTTGCCAATTCGGACAATACCAGTTTTCCAAACCAAGCGAGTTCAATCTACTAAATTAATTACCATTAATCATTTTGACAAGCCCGAATAAATATTGTCATTAATAAAAACATTTAATATGAACAATTTAAATGACTGGCAGCATTACATGGAAGACAGATTCTAACTGATAGCAGAAAGGTAAAGACTAATTAATTATAAATTAGTCTTGATTCTTCTCTGAGAAAAATCAATTGGATATTCAGCTTTCCATGCAATTAAAGTCTCCATTTCTTTGAACTCAAAACAACATGTTTGCAGTACTGCTCAGTGAGTTTTTATGTCCTGGTGCACCGTAACATTTTTATGAAGCTTGCTGCTTGAAGGAAACTATGTTATATCCTTACACTAACACAGATGGTGTTTACAATTAAAATGGACAAAACTACGAGTCAGAATGTAGCTCTACCTTGACAGAGATATCCCCAAAATTCTGTAAAGATTGCATTTTGCTGTGATAGCTTCCTACCAGTGACTTTATACTTACTTGAGCAACAAAGGACATGTTTTCTGATCTGCAGGTGCAAGCTTAGGGAGTACACTATATTTTCCTTTTCTTTAAATCCTTGCTAAACATAATTTTCTATTAACAATTTTTAAATAAATGATAACTGTAGCACATACCTTTCAATGTCAAAAGGAAAGCAGAACTTTGGAACGCTGTTCAACACTTCCTGAAAACGTAAGTAAAAGAAATAAAGTTACACGTTTTTGAAAAGGCTTTTTTTCAAAGGTTTGCTTTTAAAAAATGACCAAAAATACACATAACAAATAATAAATTCAAGGAATATACGATTGCAAAAATACAGCACACGTTCCTGGACTGAAATAATTGATTATTAAAAAGGAATTAAGTTTGTGCTTTGGCAGATTGCAAAGACAATGCCACAGAAGCCCCAGGAGGGAAAGGCCTGGCCTGAAGGGTATTAACACCCTTCACATCCCCGCTGGGATTCCCTTCAACAAGGCCATATGGATTTTACAAGAAGCACCACACCATATGGGTAAGCCACGTCTGCTGCTACTTGTACCACAGACTAGCCACAGGGACTTCTGACAGATCCTGGCTCAAAAATACAAATGTTGTTTCAATTAAAATGCAGGCAGAGAAAAGGGAATGAAGTTGGCAGCAGAATGAATTACAGAGAGGTGTAACAACTCTATACATGTTCCATAGTCAAACGCTGAAAATGATGGAAATCGTCTGCTGGTCCAAAGCAGAAATTTATATGATTAACCCTTTGGGTTTCACAAGCAAGCCTTCCTATCAATAAAGGGGGGGGGAGGAGGGCAAAATCCACCGGATCTACATTCATACCATAGCCTGAAAGGATAATGTCACTCTTTCTTGCACAATTTTATTTCAGAAGCTGTTTAGTGGCAAATAAAATGTGTTAATTAAAATATAAAAATGCTCTCAAGCTAGTCAACATTTTTCTTCCCCCCTTTTTTTTTTTTAAAGTGAATTACCAGGTCAGTTAGCAGCAAATATTAAACAATGACTTTACAAGATCCTAGAAAAACAGGTTTTATTTCCTTGCTCCCAACTGGGAAAACAAACCCCCTGTGAAACGCTTCAGCTATGAAGAGCCAGAACAGTCAACATCAACGTAGCTGGTCAAAGCTACAGAATTCCCTTTTTGTAGCAGACCAACAGACACGTATTTCCAGATACAGAAAAATGCATACTGATTACAGATTTCCAGAGCTGCATGTGAGCATTTAGGAAGTTGATCTAAGATGTAAGCACTCTCTAGCCTTAACACTCTGTTTACTGCATGTTGACCTCCCATTAGCGGAAATTATGTATTTAAATTCCTACACACTACAATGACTATGCACTTTAAACATTTGCCTGGCTCAGTAGATAGTGTAAAACATAAAGAACCCATCCGAGTTAATCAGCAAGGGATGAATAGTTCAGGAAAAAGATGACTGACTACAATATGCATGTGCTAGTTACTACATTTTAAAGGTATATAATGTGCCCCAGTAAACCACCATGTGGTACAAAGTGAAAAAGTCAACATTTTTATAATTTCCAAGTCATTTAAGAGACTTTAGAAATCTTTAGAACTTTTACTCTGTCAGCACAGATAAAGGATACGAAAGCCACAGTTGTGTTTTGGGAAAGGTTATTAACTCCATTATGAACAACAGCAGTACGTGTAATACTCTCCAAAAGGAACTGCTCGAGCACCATCGTGCCTGCTGTGAGGGCCCACTGCACAAGGGTAAGGAGCAAAATACAAACAGGGCAGGTAAACATTTGAACTTCTGCAGTCAGGAACAAGCACACAGGATGCTAGTAGTAGCAATAATAAATTCTAAGGAAAGAAAGCAAAACAGAACAGGCTAATCAAAACTTTTAACTCGGGGCGTTTCCTAAACATTTCCAAATATTCTCTCTCTTCAGGCTCATAAGGTTGCTTTTTTCCAGTTCCAAAGAAACAGTATGACATTCTTTTCCTAAATCTGCACCTATTCTCACACTCTAGGAAATTGTCTCCTAACTACCAAGCACTTTAATTGCTGCCTGGTAAGCTTAGCACTGACTCAGAATTGGGTATGGAAATGTATTCATTTATGTTCCCCATTGTACCGTCTCAGAATAAATTATCACACAAGAAGAAGAAAACAAAAACAAAAAAACCAAAGGTATTAGCTCAATATTTTGACTAAACAACCTGAAAATTACGGGTATGTTTTGCAGCGTTCCCCAGGCCAGCGCTCCCCCAGCGCAGCCCGTCCCTCCCCAGCCAGCACACGGGCACTCAACTTCTGCAGAGCAGCCTCAGCTCGCTTCCCAACTGGCAGGAGCATCCCTCGGGGGACAAGTCTTTAAACCTCCGCACTCTTTAAAATTCAACCAGCCAGCAGGTCTATAGACTGGTGTATAAACAGTATAGACAAAAAAAAAAAATCCTCTCTCAGCTTATGTCAGTGACAAAGCAGCTCAGCAGTTGACTGCTTCTCCCCTGACAGCGTAAGCCGGGTTTACACAGATCAATAGATGGAAGTCCTACCTAGCTTCCAGGGCTCAGTTTTCTTCCTTAATTACAGGTGCTATTCAGATTTTTAAAATGGAAGAAAACAAGATGCCCCCAAGATGCTGCTAGACAAATTTAAAATGCAAATGATACACATTCACATACCCAGTCACTATTTGCGTACAATTACAGTTGATACTTGCAGTAACCCCTCTATTGAGTAAAATTTGAGCTCTGTCTCCTAATGGGTCATCATTTTCAGGGTTCCATAACTCAGCCAGGACTTGCTCCTGAGTCAACAGACACACTCTCAGTAAAAGAACAGTGCATTTATTGTCTTTTATATTCATAACTTCATAAAAATATTTGCTTATTTCCAAAGGCAAAAGGTTGAATTAGTCTTGAGAAAGCAAAATTATCTTGATTCTCATGTCCCATGATTACTTCCTCCTTTGGTCCACACAGTATTAGTGCTTTTAGAAACGTTCACTGTGTCACAAAGAAATTGCATACAAGGGGAAAATTATAATGAAGTAAAAAAAACAAAAAACAAAACCATAAGGAAAGGATTATCTATTTGCTTTCAAACACCAAACAAGCATCTACAGTGGTATACACAATTGAATTTAATTGCTAAGTTAAAGGATAACTATTTCGTTCCTTACACAAATAAAATCATAAAATTAATATAATGTGAACTACAGCATGCTGTTTCCCTCGCAAAAAGCTTAAACAAAAATGGAAATTATATTTACAAAAACCTCTCCTTTATGCCTATATCACAGCAGAAGAAACTTGTATTCCCACAGGCTCATGGTGCACTGGTTTTATTAATTCACTTTCATCAGCAGCACTATACAACTTCAGCCTGACCTGGTCATGCTCACAGGCTCTACATTGAGATGAAATTACAGAAGCCTAAAAGGTAAGAATTATTTAGCTTTCCTTGCTTATTTTGATACCCATTCAGCTAATTCTGTGTATCATTGTTTTATAAAGCAATGCAAACAGTGGCAGCAGATGCTTCTGAATTCATACATGCCAGCTTTCTGGGAAAAATGCCCTGGTAACTCATAATTTTGCCCTTAAATGAAATTACTGGTTAGTCATTTTGGTTAGATTTGGTTAGATATACACCATATTCCTTATTAACCAGAAAAGACAAAAACTTTTTTTCTTAGAGTATCACAGTCAATTGATATAAGCATAAGAAACCTTCATGACTGTTCAGTCTCCATTGCAGAGCACAGTGATTTAGGAGGATACTTGCTTCCTTCTCCACTTGAACAAGACATAACGTGATCTCGCTCCAGTTGGAAGAAGGTACAGCTTCTGTGTGAGAGCTTCTAAATGAAAATTGCACCAAATTTGCTATATATTACAGAATGAGCATATTAATGTATCTCTACAGAGGTATGAGTGGGTTTTTTTCCATTTTAACTTATGCATTTCAACCAGTTTCCTTTTTCTGTGTAGATTAGGTTTGATGACTTGATGAGTTGACAGAAACTAAGTTCATCACTTAGTATGATACTATTGAAATATTTAAGTATTGAAGCTTAATCTGATTAATTTCTGAGGTTAAAAGGATGAGGTAACTGTTCACCCCCAGCATTTTTTTCTTATAACATATTTTGTAGTTCGCAATGGGGAGGGAAAAGAACCTGATTTTTTGCAAATGCATCTGTGTGAAAGGATGGAAAAATCTTCCCTAATAGGAATATTTTAAGCCATTCAGAACCCTGAACCACTTTTAAAAACACTAGATAAACTGCTGTTTATAAAGAGAGTCCTTCCAACTATTTCTGTGTTTATTTGCAGCATAAGACTGCAATCAAGAAGGTGGGTTCTCCCTCATATTCATTCTACATATGGAAAGAGCACAGAATATAGAATGATAGAATATCCTGAGTTGGTTGGGACCCTCAAGGATCACTGAAGTCCAGCTCCTGGCCCTGCAAGGACAGCATCTCTGGAGAAGAAAGGGGACAGCCTTACACTGAGACACAGTCACACTGTACCCATTCCACAGACATGTCAGGATATCCTGGGAAGAAACAGCCTAAGTAAAACAGTAACCAAGATAACTTGAATTCTCTAATTACAGATTCCAGGTTACCAAAATCAATCATATAAACTAGTGCTCAAATATCTATCTATTCTCATTTCCTCATTCGGTGTTGAGGTAGAAATCAGCCAAAGAAATATCAATTATAGGAGCACAAATAATCACCCACTTAGTTACAAAACACCTTTGTGCTCCCCCATATTATCCTCACTTCTTCCAAAAATTTTCTTTCTCAGTAACAACATTTTTCCCCTTTCCACTGAAAGGGGAAATTCTTTTTTTTTTTTTTGTCAGTCTTTCACCTTTGTCATATCTTCTTTATTAACCAGCGTCTTTTTTTTAACCTTGTTGGTAAAACTTACTTTCTATTCTATCGTAGCATTGCATCTAATTTCTTCAAAATTCTTATTTTCTTCCTGCTAGAACTTCCTCTTCCTGCTAACCTCTCATTTAAATATCTTCTCTTGAAACACCTGATTGCAGGCCTCTCTTTTTGTTCTTCTTACCAGTTCTCCCTACTCAAATCTCCAACTCCAGTGTCCTCACTACTTCACTCTTAACTCACCTTGCTCTCTGATCTCTCCTCTTGGACCAGAGCTTACCATAATTTTCAGTCACCCAGTGCCAGTCCAAACACACAAACAAGAAATCTACTTGAGATTTAAGACTGCCACGACTGTCATGGTATTTCTCATTCAAGCCAGTGACTTCAGTGGGAACATTTAAACACGCAGAATTAAGAACAGATTTAGGTTCATTCTTAAATCAAAGCCAGGCTGCTTAGCATCTTGCAGTGTTAAGCCCTTCATCACTGTGGCTCCATAAAGGTGAAATTCTAATGCTGTCACATAAAACAGCTGATGAAAAGGCAAGCTCTGTCCTTGCCACTGACTTCTCCTTTTCCTTCCTCTGAAGCCATGCACAACCACAGCAGGGACCCATGTGAAGCCTGCAACAGTAGTTACATTTCAAAGACTTACCTCTGCTAAAAAACTCATCAGAAAATTGTAGCTACAATAAAGAAAGGTCCAAATGGTTTGAATAATAAGTAATTTAAATCTTAGATTACATTCAAGTAAATCCAAAAGGTCGAAAGTATGGAAGTCATTATCAGGCCTCCACAACTATTTTTAACTTCTACAGGCCTCTTTCTATAATGGATTGTTCACTGATATCTAATAGTTCTGAAGGAGATGAAAAAATATCTATCAGCTGCCTTCTGGACACCTAAAGCAATGAAGAATATGGAAATTTAATGTAAATGGTTTAGGGTGGAGATGCAAAGCCCTTTTAAGAAGCAAATAAATAAATTTAAAAGGTACCTTAAGGTTCTAGAACTTCATCATTGCAAGAATGAACCACCGAATTTCACAGCTTTTTGTACCTCTTCTTTTAGATCTTTTTTTAAGAAGTTAGAAATCTCCAGTTTTAAGTATTTTACCTATCATTTCAATATTTGCTAAATAAAGTGCAAGGACAACATAGAATTTCCATATGTTCAAGGCTACTTGTAAAGAAGAGGCCGAAAAGCAGAGGTGCACGACTACGTGATTTTAACAAGGTCTCTGCAACACAAGCAACACCTTTCTCCAAATTTTATAAACTGTTCGAAACAAAAAACTTTTCCACACTTATGAATGACTCCCACTTTGTCCTCTGGAAAGAAACACAATCAGTAGATTAACTTTCTGCATTTTTGGCTTTGGATATTTCAGATTTTCCTCTAGATCTAAAGACAAAATTATGAATAATTCCCTGAAACTGTTTCAGAGAAAATTAATATTTAATAGCAATTACTAATTGGCTTTCTAGCCCTATTTATGGGATAGTCCCAGGAAAATCCTGTGCACATCACACCATTCCATTTGCAGCACGACACCACAGGATGGGTGCAGCACTTCTGTGTGACACAGGAGTTTCAGTGCTGTGTAGGTGCAAAACAGACTCACAGATGTGCCCTCTAAGCTCTACCTGTTGCAATACTTCTACTCCCAAAAGACACAAAAGAAAATCTGTGCAATCACAGCTCCCTAAAAATAGACCTACTCCATTCAGCTAATGATTTTCAGAGTAAGTTGTGGATAGTGCTGTGTTTTCTGACACATATTTCTATTCCAATACAGCTGACACACAATAGTTCATAATACCACTGACAAACATGAAAAGGGGAAGGA
Source organism: Oxyruncus cristatus (assembly GCA_013399855.1). Taxonomy (NCBI): domain Eukaryota; kingdom Metazoa; phylum Chordata; class Aves; order Passeriformes; family Cotingidae; genus Oxyruncus; species Oxyruncus cristatus. The sequence continues at coordinate 1,362,488 of VXAY01006544.1, read as the reverse complement.
GCTTCTGGACCATGTAGCACAAGTTGTCACTAATGGATTACAGCAAGATTAAAATTGCACTAAACTGAGCTTGGTGTACATTTCTACAATTGTCGATTGTTTTGATCCACAGAACACAAATTCTTCTCCACCACTGAGAACAATTTTCGAACTTAATTTAGTTGGCTCACATGCAAATTACAACTGGCAAGGCCCTACAGCCTAATGACTGACATTCAGAAGAATCAGGTTGCTGATAATACTTAAGCACCAAACCTTTTTGATGACTTGCTCTTTAAAAGGTGCTTTCATCTTTCTAAAGCTTATTCAGAAAAATATCTGTTGTCTAAAACGAATGAGGAGCCGAATACCTGCAAATGAGGATGAGATCGCTTACAGAATTTCAATTAGATTTAATTTCTCTTGTTCCTGCTCCCTATCTCCTCCACTCAGTTACGTGCCTCAGGGAAGGATGCCAGACAGGCAGCTGAAGATTTTGGTAGCTTAGTCTAGCTGCTTTGTGCTCTACACAGCAACAAGGGCACAGTTAAGGGCACAGACAGATGAGGTAGCAGGACAGAAAGACTCTAGACAACAAGGTAACAGGATGATCTTGAGATCTTAGAGAAGCAAAAATCACATAAACAAGTAGCTACAGGTTGCAGTGGAGACCTGATGATCAGCTGTGCCTGTTACTGAACTCAGAAACGACTGCTGCAGCATCACTTAGAACCAACAGCATGTTACAGACAGACAAAAATAAATGGAAAAATAAATAGGTAAACAAACAAACCAGAATAGTGATGTGACATGGGTGTGGTATACTCTGACTGGAGACAGGCTACAGAATGCTCTTGCCCTGCACAGGAGGCTAAGGCTGGTGTCCCAGGCAGCACACATAAGATTTTACTGCTTTTAGAGCATCTTTCAAAGGCACTTTGAAAGAAGAAAAGATAACCCTGAGTACTTTAAAAGACATTTTTAATCTCACTATCCTGTAAGACTGAGGAATGAGACTTCCCAAACAACCACAGAGGTTGTTCAGAGGTTTTACTAAGTTATAAAATGTTAGAGTCTCTATTTGTCTAATTGTTCCTAAATCTCATCATATAACCAAATAAAAATAAAGCCTATTTCAGACACAGTTGTATCCAGCATAGCATACATGGAGTCAAAGTTCACTGTAAAATAACAAGCTCAGTTACAAAGAGTAGGATAGTTAAAACACTATGAAGTTCAACACAGGGAAATTTCCCTGCTTAAGGAAAAAACCCTCCAACTTTCCTGGAATTCACAATAAAAACATTAAAATGGACAATGCTCTTCCTCCCAGAGGAAGTTCTCATTAGAATAAGGATAGATTGAAATGTTACCATCTATCCCTTTACTGGCAAGACAAACAAAACCAAGATAAATAATACTTAACCACACAGCTCTGGCATGCATGAAATCTTTGTATTCCACGCAGCAATAAATAGTTTCCTCTTTACTTCCCTGACTCATGTCAGGGAGACCATTACTCCCTAGGCAATATCAGAAAGTTGGGAAAAACAGGAAATATGCTCTTCCATCCCACATTTTGTACCAAAAAAAAGGCACCAGTGTATGACACTCAATTTTCTATCATCATGCTGTAGGGGAAAATTGGCTTTTTATTAATAAATACTTTCAACGTCAGCATCTCTGACACTACCTGGAAATTCAATAGAGAAGTTGCCTTAACTAGAGTTAAGGTAGACATCACTTTTGAAGTCCAACTACATAAGTCTCTGAAGGTCAGGTTAAAATCCATGTGTCATCCTGCATAGCTAAGGGAGCAGCAATATTTGTTTCACTCAAGACTCTTCAGATTTCCCACTGCTTATAACAGCAGTTAAAACGTATCTTTGGCACCAAGGCTGAGAACCTCCTGCACATCCTGTTCAGATGATGTTTCTCCAGTGGTGAAAAAATAACCACCATAAAATAATGCACGAATTAAAACTGGTCATATTTACTGGCTATACCTGTGAGATTTTTCATTCCACTTTGGAATATTCTGATAGGAAGGGACAGAAATGAGCCTATTTGTACCATACCCAACTCTACTCACTGAATATATTGCTTTAAAGTGAAGATTTTAGCCTCAGAAATGTCTACAAAACAATAACGAAGACTATCATGAGTAGAGAGTAGTTGACACTTAGGTCAAAAGGCTCCTATTTGCAAGATTTTCTTTTCAGTCGCCAATAAATTATTTTTATAAAAGGAAAATAAACTGTAGAAGAACATTACAAATAATGAATACCCACATTTCCATGAAAATGAAATATATTGAAAAATATCATAACACTTCAAGCAGGACAAACTCTACTCCTGCTCACACTTGATAACATCTCAGGTTCATTTCAACTCTGAGCATATTTTGTTCTAAATATATTCAAAATATTTTTTTTCCTCCGTAAATTCTGCATTAGTTACCTAAAAGTGGTGAAACAAAGCATCTGTAACTAGCAGGATGTCACTTCTTGCCTACGAGGCTTCTATTGAAGAACTGGCCTGCCCAGTATACACCCAGCACTGGTGCACTCAGAGGTCAGCACCAGCTCTGCAGATTGCTTGTATGAAAGAACTGCCCTGCTCAGGCTGGGGAATGAAGGTGCCTTGTAACACCAGGTGATGTTCTTCCAGAATCAGAACCTTCCACCGATTCTTTCATAAAATGACAGTACAGTGGACACCACAATGAAATGCTGATTTCGCTGGCAATTCAGAAACTCGGAAGTTAACAAATGAAGTAACACACAAGTTAAGGTACAACTTTGGTGCCACGCTGAGAGAAAGGGTCTGTAGTAGAGAGTGATTTATGCAGATAAACAAGGAGAGGCAGTCCAAAAGCTAAACCCTTGCCTCGGCTCATCCACCCCTAGATGTGCAGCCCTATGGGATAGGTGCCAGCTCCCACGGGTGTGTCAGCAGCAGGGGAAATTGGGGAACCACACCATGTTGTAAACAGGAGCAAAACCAACTGAGCCTGAGTTTCTTGGATTAGAAGAATCTACAGACAAAAGAAAAGGAACCCAGAAAGGAAATTAGCTTCTAAGGGGTTTAATTTCTTAAATAAAATCATACTTGTGATATTTTTATGAAGGAAACAGTTATTTCTTAAGTTCAGCATAGGTCAAATTCTAAGCTTCACCATAATGTAGCTTAACAAGAATGACTTGTAGTAATAGTTCCTCAGTACTAAATTCAGATATTATCAACCATGTTGAAAAATGGAAGGAAGATGACACAATTCCAAGGCCAAAGAGGGAAAGGGAAGAAGCAAACAAGCATAAATTTAAAGTGCTAACATACCCCTTGTGTAGGTTATACATGTATACATATACCATATATGTATAAATTGGGTTACTCAATGCAGACAGATGACTATCACAAAAATAAAATGCCATGGACTTACAGTTGGGTGTATTTTCACCAAAAAGATACACAATGTACATTCACTTTGCCTATGCCTGGGCCTGTCAAGACCTTCCAGCTCCCTGCTTGAAGCTTCTAATGGTTTCATTGCCGATTTCTGGCTGCTGTTTCTGCATGGGAGCATCAGTCAGCCACTTCAGCACTAAGTGAATCAGCTGAGTTTCAACCTCTGATCTAGCATATCCCAACTCCAAACAGCTAAGAGGAGAGAGAGGCACGTTCCACCAGCAAGCCAGGCAGTATGAGCCACAAGCAACTACGAACCAAGGTTTTCAGCTGCTTCGCCATGATCCAAAAGAATGAAACTACCCATGCTCAAGGAAGACACTCATAAATCCAACCCAAGTACTCACAACGCTTACTGAAAAATTAATAAAAATCCTGTTCTGACAGCAGGATTTCTCCATCAATTAAAAGAGGTCTTCCCTCTTCCCAACTTCAGTCTAAAATTCAAGAACCAGTGCTCTGAGTGTTCACTGGTCCAGTATGTTTTCTCTAATAGTTGTCATCAGTGCCTACTGAAGGCTAAAGGACAGAGATAAGCATGCACTGCAATCCCAGAGACAGGTTATTTCTCATATCTGGATCTTTTATTACTGATTGTACATTTACTAATGATTGCAGATAGAAACCAATACACAAAACCCAGGAACTCAACACCTTTGTTTAGGGAAGAAGCAAATACAGTCTACCAACCAAGTAATCCACAATGCTTTGAAACCTTATAGAAGCAACTAGTATCAGGAATAGTTATATTCTGATGAATTAATGTATTTCCCTTTCTGATCATCTGCCTGGAAGTACTTCACCTTCCTTTATTCCTGCTCCACGATCCCAAATCAAGCAGTTTGGATCCCTCCAGCTGCAGCCCACTAGTCACCTTTGCCTTGCTCTTGCTGCTCCCAAAGTCCTCTGCTGCTTCTGTTCCTCATCTCAGTCTCACAAGTCTTACTCTTTGCCTGGTTCCCTTGATTTCATCACACCTGGACTATGACATTTGATCTCACACCGTTTCCCAACACAAGCAATATATAAAAGAGTATTTTATTTGACAAAATGTTAGCAAATTATTTGAAGTGACATTTCAAATACCTCTAGCAGTAACAGGGAACCAATGTATCTCAAATACTCTCCCAGTTCTAGAGAAAACTATCGCCAAGAAAGGCAGAAGATCCAAGAACCAAATCCAGAGTCCAGGAATACTACATGCAGTACTTAACATAAAAAGAGGCTGCACTGATTAGGATATTGGTCAAAATGCAGCAGTAAGCTTGAGACACAAAAGCAACACTGAAAGTAAAAGACAGGCAACAAATCAGAGACTCAAGTGGATGGAGCGTATTTAGCAAGCAGATGAGAAAGTCTGAGATATCACAGAATAAGAAATTAGGTGACATTAGACTGGAATATTCTGAGGGCAGCTGAGGTCAGTCAACAACGGCATCACACATGACAATTTGGCAGCCTTTCTGGAAGACGTTCCAAATGATTGTCATCACTATTTCAGCCATCAGTTAATTTTTTCTTCTTTGGTTTGGCACATTACTGAAGGCTGGAATTTGATTTGGCTTTGAAATGAGCCAAATCAGTAACAGTTATTTTTGATAGGCTGATACAAAGCATCTAAAGGACAGTCAAATATTAATACTGTACTTATTTGAGCAGAGAAGAGACTATTTCTACTAAATGCAGTCGCCCAATATCACAGCTGTATGATTTTAAAAAATGGCTAACATATGCATACAGTCTATTAAAATGCACATAATTTATCTCACTCAAAATGAAAACATATCTAACACGTAATTCCATTCATCTGGCCCTTTTTCACCCAGCCTTAAGATATACAAATGCGTGCCTTTTCACCAGAACACAGCAGCTGGGAATGAAAAGAAAAGCATTCAAATGATCATTTTCACATCATATTCCATCGCCTTTTCACCAGCTTCTCCCCAGTCTTTCTTTGAGTCCCATTCTGTTACAAGAGAGCTGCTTTTTAGATCAATTCATATTTCCATAATCCACACTGCTGTTTCTCCCTCTCCTCCCCAGGGTGGACTAACCCCTGCATCCAGAACTATGGCTTACAACTGTCATTAAAACCTGTAACAATAACAAGATAACAAAAGAGCTGGTAGAGATGAGGCTAGCCAGTACCATATGCTGATCAAGTTCAACATTTTTAACTTAAAAGCTCTATAAAACAAAAACTCCCTCAATTCTGAGAACAAGCATACTTCATGTTGCCACCTGTCCTCAAAATTTCAAGAAAGTTACAATTTTTCAGTATTAGGCTTTTATAACTTTAAAAATAAACATCTCAGAGATTTATTCTGTCTCTGTTGGGATGAACTAAAAGAAAAATATTGAGAATATTATTTACATCCTGAGTGATTCAAGGCTCTCAGTGATTCTGGGTGTTCCCAGCATGTCTACGTGGGCAGTTGTTTCACAGAATATTTATCAGGACAGGACAGATCTTTTCTGTTCCCACAGTGCAGTCAGTAACTACAAATACACCTCTGACTGTTTTTCTGCTGATCGTCTATCAGCTGTGATTTGCATAGACAAAAAGCACTGCTGCCTTACACATACAAAGTGTCAGAAAACTATCTTAAACAGATAAAGCTCATTTGTAGTGCACAAAGTTGCCATCTCTGCTGGGTTAACTGCTTTCCTCAAAGTTACACAGAAATTCAAGTTCCAAAATATCCCCAAACTAAAAAAATAATAATAAAATTTAGACAAAAATACTATTGAAAAATCAGTCATCTCATTAGACTGACTCCTCCTTTCTCATACCAAGGTACCCAAATATTAATCATACTTCTAAATACAAAGGCAACAAAATCCCAACCCCTTTTTTAAGATTTACTGATTACAACAAAAAAAAAAAACCACACACACAAAAAAAAACACTAACAAAGCAAGCACCTACCTAGTTAGCATAAACATATGAAACATGCATTTAATGCCTCATCAGAATACAAGAACAAAGCCATCACATGCAGAAAGCCGGTGAGATGCATCCCCTAACAGCACGCCTGCAGCCTTGAAGGGAGTGTGAACAGTCTCCTACCTCCTGGGCTCCTGCTGCTCCCTCAGGAGAAGACAGAGGAACACAAAATCTCACTACTGGTTTCCACACATTGTTTTGACCCAGGCAACAGATTTTATCTTGCTTCTTGAGAATATTTGAAAAACAAACAAGCAAACAAACAAGACAACCTGGTGCTATTATTTAAATCTTTTAAAAAAAGAATATTATGTCTTTCACTGTGACCTCATTTCTGTAATTGCTGCCACGAGCCATGCAATTAAATATTCCATCCTGGAAGAAACTGAACACTTTGTCTCCAATCAGATCTTATTTAACTTTCAGTAGTTAATACATACATTGAAAATAAAGTGTGCAGTCAGTGCTTTGCTGTGGGAAGACTGACGTATTAGTACTTCAGAGGATTTCTGCTTTAAAATGATTTCACACACATGCATGTATATCTCTACTTTTTTATATAAAAAAATATTTTCACATGAATCAGGTTGATTTACACACATAAGGATCAGACCAGTAGCTGGGTCACTACGGTTCAGTGGTGACTTCTGCATAATATGAGACATTTAAAATAGAAAGCAGATGTTATATAAAATATGAAATAGTAACATAAAGGGTGTTTCAGTAACTTCATAGAAGACAGCAGAGATTCCTCACGTGGGATGCCATCTGCAGGGTTTGGGAAAAGCCTGACATGAAAAAGCAGATTCAGACTGCTTGTCTTAGAAAGCAGAAAGTGAGAGAAGGTAGGATGAAATCTGCAACACAAATAACAATCTAATGCAGCCTCAATTCTTTCTTAACATCTTCAGGAAACAACCCCTTGTCACGCGTCATATTACTCTAAAGTGGCTTCTGGTAAGACCGTCTCCTGCTCTATTAGCTACTTGTATCATCTTCCTGGTGAGATGTTTTTTACCAGCAGAGAAGTGGAAGGCTAAAGACAGAAATTTTTAAGTGATTAGAAGGGCAAAGAATGAGAGTTAGTCAATGGATACCACATACTCTGGGACCTACCGAAATAGAAGTCACTTTGGGCCAGCGAGTGGTGAGACTGAAAAGCTACTGAATTCTTACACAGCTAAAAATAACATCCCATATAGCTGTAATTACTAAATTCATAAGAATTCAGATGCTTCAAAGGTTAAGACAACACAGAAAGCAGCACAGCCTCTTGCACAGCCACTAACTCCTGCTGGTGCTATCGGCACTGTGCTCTCCTTCTTCCTTGTGCCAACACTACTCTCATCCCAGAAATGTTTCAACCCAATGAGGTTATTGGGAGCGTCAGTGTTTTTATTTGCAGAACAGCTACTAATAGAGCCATACTGGAGGCACCTGGACACATCTGACATAAGTAAGGCTTTGCTACTGACTCCACTGCCATGAGGAGACACGCCAGCATCAGCACATCACAGTTCTGCCAGGCAACATTAATTTCTGCAGAAATACATATTTTCCTTGTCAGTGGTTATGAAGTATTTCAATTTGGAAGCCAAGGTGTTGTTTTCATCTGGGCTGCTTTTCTAAAACCCTAAAAACATAATTTCTTCTTAAAAACAACTGGATTTTTTTTTCCAGGTATCATAACATTAATATTTTCTCTGCACAGACTTCTGTTTGAAAATGAGCTTGCAAGGCTGAAATTAAACTCTAGTTCTACCAGTTTGAATAAACAAAATAGGAATTTCAAGATTAAAAACCACACATCTTTTATCATGAGAATTTTGTTAAGCACAAGAGATTTTTGAACGTACTGCTAGACAGGGCCTCTAGGCATAGAAATTCAAAATATATTTTAAACAAAAAAAATAGTCCATTAAATGGATACAACTCATTCTTCATCCAAACCTAAAGCTTGTGAGGATAATCACAGAAGACCTATATATGCTCAAATCAAAAATCTTCACATATTTTCTACAGTGCTGAGTTTATTCAGAAGTCTTTCAACATTGTGAAACTCACATTTATACCACTAATGCCAGTACAACACTAAATGTTAACTCTATGATGTCTCAAATGGATTAGTTCTTTTGGCTTTTGGGGCAGTTCTTAATAAAGACCTTCTTTGAAATGGTAGTGTGATCCTTTGTACTTTGCATTCTACCCAGTACAAGCTCATTTTTTCATTTATAGTTTCGGGAGTTACTAAAATTGGAATTATTCCCACCATCAAAAAATAAATTAAAAAAAAAGGGGGGAAGAAAAAAAAAAGGCAAAACCACTTTCTGAAATACTCCTGGAGAAGTATTTTTCATTTCCTGCCTTGAAGCATTACCTTCCTGTCTTTCCCCACTCCGTGTTTTCTCTTTTCCTTCCTACTCTGGAATCTAAGAATTACCAGATATAAAATAAGTGGTTTCCCTGCATCCTTGGCAGATAAGAAAACCAACAATGAGTCTTGCAAATTCTTTTGTGGTACCAAAATCATGCCTTTCCTTTACTTGATGGACTGTGTGTGAGCAAGAGATTATGACAAATCCCCAATCTTGTCTCCCTCCTGATCAACTGCAGTTCGTACATCCCATCCACAACAGATGGGATGTTTTGCAAAACATGGTTTTGGAAAGCCAACACTGAAGAAAAAAAAAGACCAAAAGAAGAATACTGACCAGCATAAAACAAAATGGAGGGGACAAGAATAACAGAGAGGATTAGGGATGAGTAAGGACTGGAAAGTTCAGGCTTACTTCGAGGACAAACGTGAGAAAGAGAAGGAATATATCAAAATGGCTTAGACAAGTTTTCTTTGCATTATGAAAGCAACAAAAAGGTGACATGATAAACTGTAGAAAAATTCAGGAAGAGAGGAAAATATTTTGCCCACTGTTATCACATCACTGTGCAAACAGACAGCCCTTCAATTTTAGGAAAGATGATTCTTTGGGATACATCCAAAAACTAACTCACACATTTTACATTTAAAATAGAAATGACAGGAAAATAGGATGGAGAATATTTTCTTTTTTTTTTTCTTCCCTTTTTTTTTTAATATTCTCCCCACAAACTTTCACAGAAATTAGCCTTGATAGTTTTAGTAAGTTCTTGGTTTTTAACAATTTAAAAATTAGATTTGGTAGATACTCAGGTCTCCAATCCAAACCTCCTGGGTTCACCACACACACACACACAGTTTCTGCTGGTTTCACTCAGTGACTTGGCTCAGGGGTTTGCTACAGAACCTGCTACATATTCTGTTCAAATCCAGTGATCTGGTAGGAAAATTTCCCTTGCAAGGACAAGGATTAAAACATAGTGTTTGCACAAGCAATTTACCTGAAACACTAGATTCCCTACACGGCTGAGGCACAATGAGTAGGCATAGGTTTTGCACAGCCCAAAGGCAGAGAGCTGCCTGAGGCCTCTGGTTTTTATAGATTAGGTATGTCTATTGCATCTTTGTATGATTCCCCTCCAGCCTTCAGTGGGCTTCATCTTCTAATCATTTTCCTACACCAGCTGTTCTCTGAATAACCTTCGACTTGCTGAATAAGTTCCCATTTTTCTTCATACATAATTTCTCTTTTCTTTTTTTTTTTTTTCCTTAAGATCAAGTCGTTCTTGGGAAAAGAGAAAGAGAACAAAACAAACTCGAAAAAAAAGAATTTAAATTACAATGAAGATGATCATTCTGCAGCCAGGATAATTATGAAAACTTGCTGAATGCCTAGCTAAGAACATACAACAGCACACTTCGCTCATTTGTCACTGTTTTACAGGCTGCACGTGTTTCTGACTGATGCTATTCCTTAACCAGACATCCTACCTTCTATGTTTGTATATTTACGCCTTTCATCATGAATCACCCTATAGCTGTCTTTATAGAATCTTGTATTATTGATTTTAAAAAAAAAAAAACAATTTATCAGCATCTACTGTACAAAAACACTGCCAGATCATCCACTGTGGTGATATTACCAAAGAAGAATATGTTTGACTCCATATCAGTCTAAAAACAAGAGGAAAAAAAGGACATTAGGACTGAGACATTTACTCTATTTAGTGTGGGGTTTGCATTTTCTTTTATGAAAACAAAGATATTTCGATGTAAGAAACTCACGTAAAAATTGCTGAAATAGTAAAATTGAATTTCATTAAAGTTTAATATTAATAATTTTAATAAAATAGTCACAGGGCAAAAAACCCAACACAATAATTAACAGTTGGCTGTCACTACAAACAGTGAAATAATCCATCAGTCCTGTATATATAAACTTTCCTTTGAGGATTAATTATAGATAGAACACTGGATTTTCAGGCTTTCAAAATCAGGAACTTTAGATCAGTCTCTGGTAAGTGTCTGAGGATTTATTTTTTTGCCCAAGAAAATAACGAGGCTATCTCTAAAATATTATTAAATAAATATCTAAAATCTTGCATTGAAAAGGATTACAGGATGCCATTAAAAGGGCATACATGGGCAGCTCTAACTTTTCTGGTGGGTTTTCTGACAATAATTTATAACATCAGCATTTGGCAAATTTTTATTGATATATTTTCCACATTTTTAATACCACAACAGATGAAAACCCAACACATCCAACAGGATGACCTGATAAAATACTCCATATCAAAAATAAGGCGATACAGAGAATTAGCATGACATTCCATGCTCTACAACTGCTATTGCATATTCCTGTCACAAAGGCAATCTGATCACCAAGCCACCAGTTGGGTGAAGACTTCCTCCCTCTTATCATTAGCATCTGCCTCTCCACAGCTGAACAGGAGAGCATTTTTATTATTATTCTATCATAAAAAAAAGTTCAATCTCATGTTTCCAACCTGGTCTCCGAAGTCCTCCGGGAACTTCCACAGTACCACTGGATCTGTAAATAATTGACAGACAGCATTAATCAGAGGCAAAAGAACAGAGTATTACAGTCAGAGTACATTAATATTAAAGAGAGGGTCAGCTTAGCATCAAGCTTTGAGGCAAGTGCAAAAAGGTATCTAGAAACCAAGTAAGATACTGGATTATTAAAAAGACTTATTTCATGTTTATGAAACTGTATGTTTATTGTTTTACATATAGTAGCAGGTTATGATGTACCAAACTGTTTTCATATTCAACTCTTTCATCTTTGAATACTTCATTTTTTAAGCACATGTTCCATTTTCACATTTTAATTTAATTAAGAAATAAAGTGATATAAATCCTCTTTCCACCCCAGGAAAAAAAGAGCACAAAATTATAAGAAAGGAAAGATCTTCATAAAGTACAGAAAAACATACTTTGTGATTTTACAGATAGTAGCAATGCAACTAGCATTCTCAAGGAAGAGTTCAGAAGCGCATTTCAATATTTTCTGTTCAGAGTCATTTAAAACCAGCATTTCAACAATAGCTTGAAGTTTTCATTAACCTCTTATAAACTGCCAATGATCAAAATAATCACTGTTATTTAAGCTACATATTACTCTAAAATTAACATTATTTTAAAGGCATATAATACAATAACCTGAACCATAACCTTTCAACAGAAACAAGAATTATGCTCCTCAGCCCCCTCAAAGCTTTTAATCTCCTGTGATACAAAACCTTCCTAAGCTGCTACTCTTACACCGGATCACAAACACCCAGGAAGCTTCACAGCGCTTCTGTACAATAGCTCAGCACCAGCAACTGTCCATGTCCTCCTGCAAGGAAGACCCAGGTCAGTGCCAAAGCCTGGACCAGAGGAAGAGCCCTCCAAATTCTGCTCGTGCCGCAGCCACCATCTGGCAGATCCTCCTGCCCGTGGCCGGCATCGCTGACAACAGCTTGGGGTGCCAGAGGGCAGGAAAACTAAGGGAGAAACCCATCAGTAAGCTCTGGGGGACATCACCTAATGAGAACTGCCATCTCTTGTCTACCTCAAGAGCTGCTGCGATTCCTGTCACCCAAGGAGTCAGAAACTATTCAGAGTTCCACTTCAGGCCTTAACACCAGCACTGTGCAATAATTCAGAAACCTCCTTCTCATCACTAGATTTTCCGTCAGAACCAGAGGGTTCCCCACTTTTGGCAAAGTATGGAGGCTTCTACTCTTCTTCGTCGTGCCATGTACGTTTTCTGCTGCAAACCAGAGATTTAACGGCAGGGAAATACCACTGATGGATTTTTTATTCCCAGCTGCTGATTTCAAATCCTGCTATTCAATAGAGAGCTGCTGCACCCATGTGTTCGCTGCTGGCCCAATCACCAAGAGCTGAAGACCGAAGTCAGCAGTCCTCCTTCACCCCAGGCCAGATGTTAAACCAACAGTGGAACATACCTTTCAAATGTGTGCAAAATTCAACTTGTCAATCAACATAATTTAGACCTAATTTGCCTCTAATTCACATCTAAGTGACATTTTAGGTAAAAATGGAGGCATGTGACTCCTCTTGTTGGACAAGTATATTTTTTCTCCTAACAATATCCAGGAAGGGTTTTGCAGCTATTATTTATTAAAATGTATGTACTTTGCACAAGGAATCTTTCTCCATCTACTATGGAGAGCAAGAACTTTTGGAGGCAGATACAAAACAAGAGATGTCATATTTATAAAAATATGAGATCAATAAATACAGTTACTTACAACAGAGACTTTTCATCCCCATCTATTTTGTTTTGTATTTAAATTGACAACAGATCTCTGTAATGACCAGGTGCAAGAGGAGTCTGAATATCTCAGTGCCTGCCTACCCTATAATGGAGCTCATTTTTATTCCCAATTAGTATCACGAAAAACAAAGCAATCACATATCAACAGTGATCCCTGATAAATTCAAGGAGTAAAAAGTATGGTAAAGAGATATTAAATACTCAATGGTACCTAATTCATAAATTACTTGCTACAAACCACTGAAAACTGTGCAGAATCCAAAAGATACTTTAACAGAGCTTGTAAACCTAATGCTGTATGTCCACAAACATTTCAAGCATGAATTCCTCTGCAAGTGAGCAATCCCACTGCACTCCACTTGTTGGTGATCCCGTAGCACTGTCTGTCTTGTCTTGGTACAGACTCTTTCACAGCTACACTGAACCAGATGAGGGAATCGACCAAGATCAAACCAAGTGTCTGAAACTTCTCAGGTCAGCGTCAACCAGATCAGTTCCCCAAAACCATTTGTTGTGTGCCAGGAAAAAAAGGAAGAAAAACTGGGGAATAGGGAGTTGTGGTGAAAAGAAAGCGGGACTGCTTCACCCAGCAGTGCTCCAGCCTTAAGCATTAAGACCTCATGCAATACAAGCCGGTTACCAGCTGCCCTTAGTTCCGTTTCTTATCACCCACTTCTTGTTCATGACTTCCCAAGGCTTGCTGTACCATTTATAGTTGCTTCTATTGCAAAACCCGAGAGCTGTTGCCTGCGAGGAGGAGCAGGGACAGCCCTGCAGCGAGCGAGGCTGCTGGAGCACCGCCAGTCAGGGGCTTGGCAGGGTCGCCCCTTCCCAGCAGTGAAGCCAGGCAGATGATTTTGGCAGATGTGAAGTAAAGTTACATGAGAAACATTCGGTATAGTGAATGCTTTAGCAACACAGTAACAAAATCACTGGGGTTTCTGACATTGGACAGAAATGGAATTTCTTTCTTTCACTGTCCTTAGTGCAAAGGTAACTGCCAGGATTCAAAAAAGGGAGCCAATCGCAATAGCAAGACCTCCAGGTATTATTTTAAAAGGTCACAATCAGGAGCAAAGTACAATCTTAGAATTTAACAAAACTTGGCTCTAGGTATCTTGGGTTTAGGGTCAAAACATGAGTAGAATTCACACCTCAATGATGTCAACAGAGCTGAAAGCATTTCACCACCCTAAAGGACCTCCCTTTATCTACAAGCAACAAGACCAACAGCCTCTGGAAGTTCCTTTGGTCCCCTGATATGCTAACAGATAAAAACCCTACGACCCTTATTTAGTGTCCTGCTCAGCTTGCCATCTCCACTTCATATTAGGGGTCTCTTGTACTACTCCAGTTTCAGTTGAAATGGTAAAAAACACATATAAGTAAATTCCAGTTCACTCAACTGTAGGTATAACAACATTTACTTTCATATCACAAAAGGATATTTATATCATGAGATGATAACAAAATTCAAGTGATCTAAACAGGCAGAATAATGCCTTTACTACTCCTTCATGAAAACAAAAAAGAGCCAACATTTAAAAAAGTATTCCTAACTCAATCCAAGAAAAACATTCAGTGCTACACTCAGCAAAAATTACATGCCTCCAAGACTTGTCCAACTGCTTTGAGCTGGGTTTTGCAGCTGTTATTACTGGCTTTTAATTGGTTATTTTAGTAGGTACTTGCCATACATTTATTAAGTAAGAAAATCTGATGTGACTTGTGCTTCAAAAAGAAAAGTTACTATACTCTTTTTATGCCTCTACTCTCTGAAACCAAACCCCAACACCTATAAAAAGCCTCAGGATTTTACGATAATTATCCGAGTCAGGGACTGGGGGTTTTTATTCAAAAGATTGTGTTGGTTTCTGCTTTTGGAGCTAGGCTCAGGCAGCATTTGACACACCTTTGTGGCAACTTCTCACAAGTGCTGCAAAGGAAGAAACAAAAGGGTACTGATTTAGAAATAAAAAGAGAAAGTATAATCCAATTCTGCAACTTCATGCACTTTAGCTTCAGATTTATAAAGACTGAATTTTCTTTTTGCTTGAGGATTACTTTCCAGACACCCCATCTGATCTGGCTATCTTAGGTCAACTTTATACTGATTTTAAGGGTGAGAGGATGAGAACCACTCAGTAATAGCTGTTGCTATAGCCAGCTGAGGAATTTCTCCTCATTTTCTAGCAGACTTTTGGGGACAAAAGATTTGTACCAATTTTAAGTAAATGTAGTAGCAAGAGGAAGTTGCAAAGTGCATACATAAAACGGTGTGTTATATGTATAAATAGATACATATATAGGCACGTAGCAACATCACTTCTTCCTACGCCTACCCCGGCCGGGACGTACATCTTAGCATGTGCCTGTAACACTTGAAAATTCCTTTGCTAAATATTCTACAGCACTGGAAAGTACATCTTCCCTGCTGCAAGCCAGTAGAGAGACAAGCATGGAGAAGTTTGCTGAGGGACAAAGCTTAGAGTATGGTATAATTGATACAAAGAGAAAAGTGATTCATGTGCAAGATGTTCCAATCTAGAACTTCTCCAGAAGACAAATGCAGGCAAGTACGACACCCTAAGAGAAGAGGAAAACATATGCATATCCTCAAGGTAATTTCTCTCCAAAAATCTACTCCAAAAAGGCAACATCATAAAGCATGTCATCTGTATTTTTAAGAAAACAACTTCTAACACGTTTTAACTTTTATAACAAACCAAAGAAATACTGTTTCTCATGACAGAGTAGATTAGAGAAGTAATGCATTCTAAACTATGAAAAAAAAAAAGGGAAAGCTTTCTGAGTTGTAACTTCCCCAAAAATTAAGAAGTTAAACATACTCTACAAATAATCTTCATAATCATCAAACTTGCAGATTATAAATGTCACCCAAAAATACAACAGGATCAGCTAATTAGCACACCTTCAATGTAGTAATGGAACAGAAACTACAAACACATATTGAGAAACATCATCTCAGGTAATTCTCTTGATAGCAACAGAAAATAATTTCAGACAGGAAAACACAGCTGAGGTAAAATGAAGCAGATTAATTAAGTGGTCCAACATTCTGCCTGGAGAGGAGGAATCTTCATCCCTCTGGGTTTTAGTGAGTAGGACAGACAAGAAGACTGCCAAGCAGAGTTGGTCATGTCTTGGGACAGAGGAATGGACTGGATGACTGCTCAGTATCCCTCCAGCTATATTTTCTCTGATGCTTTACAGATATTCTTTGGAAAAAAGCTGTCAGTGCAGAAGGGAAAGAAGGGACTGGGGCCAGGAGTTAAGGGGGTGGGAAAGAAATACAGTGAGGAAAAGGAAGGCAGCAAAGCAAAGCTTATTGCAGACAGTTGTTCTTTCTTGTCTGGAAAAAACAAGAAGTTCTACATTGTTTTTCTTACATGAACATGAGAATGTAATTAATAAAGCTGAAATTATATATAATCTCAAGGAATAGCTTTATAAACATATTTAAACAATAAGCAGAATTGATTTTGTTAAAACAGTTTTCAGAAATAAAAAATTACTTTCCCAAACCAAGTTTATAATTTTGCTATTGTTCAAAAACAAAAATCTGTTACTTACTTAGAATAATCTTCCAGAAACCCCCAACAGTAATTGTAATGATGCTTTTATATCAGTGTAGTATTTAATACTCATCCAAATCACTACAACAGTGATTCAGAAACAAAGTAAGAGATGAACCGTAACATGTAACCCAAGAGTTTTTACAGATGAAATCATCTGATGAAGAAAACAGCATTCCCATAAAAGTTACTTATTGCAAAAAAAGACTTCTGTATATCATATTTAAATCCGCTTGTTAACAGCTTCATACATGAAGTGCCAGAGACGCAGTAGAACAGGAGGCCCTGCTGTCAGAAGATCTGGGTGCAACAGTGGTCTTCAGCTCCTGGATTTGGGGGATCAAAGGGGAGCAACCACCAGCAGCAGGAGGAAGAGCACGATGCCATGGAAAAGGGAAGAAAGGATTTACAGTGTTTTCCAAGAATCAGTAATCAAAAGAGACACAGACAAAATACACTGACGCAATTTGATTTTAAAAAGGCAAAAGTAAGGAACAGTCGCTAACTTCTCTGGTACTTAAAACCTCTCAGAGATAATATGCAAACAAAGGTGCCACGCCCTAGAAAATACCTGAAAGTATACTTTTATGCAAATCATGTAGTCCACCTATTTTTTTTGCTTATTAAAGGAATACTGAAACTTCTCCAAGACTATTAAGTCTGTTCTCACTCTACCCATTCCACAGAAAGCCTTTTGCAGAATGCAACTGTAGCAATTGACCTTCAGGATGTACAGTGGAAGAAGTTCTCACAAAGGCGGACTTCTGAAACTGGCTAGCAAGCCTGTGTTAAGATACTGTTAAAGTGTAAAAACCCCATCTCCCTGAAAAAACTCTGTTTCCCAAAATCCCTTGTACCTTTCCCCACTGGCTGTGAAACCTGGCCCCTATGGGCGGTGGCTAAGGTGTTCTCAGCCTTCCTGATTGGACATATGCTAATGTCCCAAAGCCTTATCTCCCTGAGCCCGGGAAAAATAAACCTCTCTTTTCCTGACCATCCCTGGCTGTGGTCTCTTGTGTTCTGACTCGGGGCTCGAGCAGCCACGTGGCTAGGGATCCAGGAGGGAGCACCCCCTCCTCCAGCAAAAGGACAATAATCCATTTCTGGGGGATCTTCCAGCACCCGCATGCAACCATACACCTGTAGTCTTTTCATAAAAGCAAAAGAAAACATATTTACAAAACTACATCAGATCTTAACAATCCAGCACCTTCAATTTTTTTACTCACACTCTATTCACTTACGTGCCCTCCTGAATTGCCCCCATAATTTCAAACAGTTGCTACTTCAGCAAATCGCCAAGAAATACAAGGCAAAAAACGCTCCCCGAAACAGTTATGTTCCCCTAGAAAAGCCAAAAACCAGTAATACTGAGTACTTGATCAAGGACAATTTCAAGAATTAAATGAAAACACTTGTCAACCATATCAGTTAGAGAAAAATGTCAATGAGTTTTACGAATTATATTTGCCAGTATTTCTTGCCATATATTAATATACTGAGATTCTTCTGGGTCTGTAGGTGCTTACACAGCAGCACATTTGAGCCAGGTGCTGAACCTGGACTCCCCTTTCAAAATAAGCCACAATGTGGCCACAGTACAGGAGCCCAGTGTCTCCTGTCCCCTTTCTCTCCTCCAACCAGTGCCCTCTGTCTTGTCTTCAACTGATTGCAAAGCTTATGCCCTATTTGGAAAATTTTTTTAGGCAGTGAAGGTACCCAACTCACACTGGCATCAAAGGAGATAGCTGGAATGTGTGACTTCTGCCATTTTTCCTTCTAACTCTTTCAGGGAAAGTCAAGTGTGAACTAAACGATGACAGCATCAACAAAAACACACTGAATACTGCCCTTTGAGAAATGGAAAATGGAAAATAACAGTTCAGTAGCCTCAGAGTCGCAGTAGCTGTTGTCTGCAAGTCTTCTTGATTCCACATTCGCCAATCAGAAATGTGATTTTTGTATTGGTGACTTTTCAGTGAGGTTCAGAAACATAATTACAAAGACTTCACAAGCAAGATGAAAACTTCATCCTTCCGTGAAGAAGCTTATCATAAGGAAACTGTCTTTAACTTCAGTAATAACAGTTTATATTATAACAATTATAACAATAGTAACAAAACTTAAAGTAACTTCTGTAGGACGTATGCTTAAAAGGTGCTCCAAATCACAAGTATCCCAAATTTCTCACAGACTTCTCAAGTAGCTCAGAATTACAGACATGTAACTTAGTAAACGGTTTCAGGATAACAGTGCTCACACCATGTTTGTGGAAATCCAGAATTTTGTTTGGGAAATTCTGTTGGGAAAAGAAAGGTACAATCCACAACTGTAAGAGTCACTCAGCCTTTACACAAAAACCACACACGCCACGTCATCCTCTGCTCCACACAAAAACGACTCGCATTTGAAGTCAGTGGGTCCTGCTCAGTCAGCCCCTCGCAGCATCACAACTTCACGGCAACCCCGCAGCTTTCACATGTCAGTCATCACTGCCCCATCAAGGCACTAATAGTTCACAATCCGTACTGAAGTGAGAGAATATGACGTGCGTACATCACGCTGTAAAGCCACACAATGGATTTAAACGACTGCACAGTTTACCACAATTATTTTCAAGAACTTCTACTTTTAAATTTACATGACAACAGGTCCTCACAGTACTCAGAAATATTAGAACTGCAAACGCTGAACTCCAATTAATCACATGCAAAGTTCAGCTGAGTGCATTGTAGAGAAGCGGGACTTTGTCAGGTTTTGTACCTGACAGTTTCTCTAATCTTTCCAATTTCCCTGTCGGAAAGGCAGTCAAACTAGGAAATATGTACTTCTTCCCCTTTTTATGGGCAGGCAGACAGTTAAAACTTCTAGCCACAACTTGACATCTCCTTCAGAGCCGCAGGTCAATCCCTTTTTGCCCAAGAATTTGTCCCACTGGAGGACAGAGCAGTAAGTCATTTCGGCTAACTAGGGACAGAAGGAAAGGGTCCTTTTGGCTGCAATGCTATTAGCCATGCTTCAGGCTAAAACCTTAATCAGGGTGAGAGTTCATTGCACAGACAGTGCACAGATAAAATGAGTATGTGCAGCCTTTATTTGGTCTCTTCACAAGATAAGCAGTTTCTTTTACCTGATAAATCTTTAGAATGACCTCATAAAATGCAGTAACAACTGTACGCCTTTAGAAGCTACCTTGGAAAAACTTTCAATTTTCCTGGTTTTAACTTGTAATCGTGAGTGAATACCGATCATGAAAACAAGGATCTAAGAACTAAGGTAGCAAAAGAACAAGCAAGTGAGCACCACATATGCCTTAAGTCATTGCTAATGTTTAAGGAACGTTTACAAAACAAACTACTTCTGCTTTCACTGGGTCTCTTGTTCAAAGAAATTTAAATGAGACAGGTTGTGCTGTGATCTAATGAAATGAACAATAACTGAAAACAGTAAGACGAAGGTCACTCCCCCCTGCAACCAAACACAAGTTTTACATCCCACCCTGTACAGACGAAAAAGTAACACGCCAGACTCCCCTGCAAACAGACACAGCCTGCAGTGTTTTGTTTGCTTTAAATGAAAATATGGGACTTCAAGTTCTCAAAAAATATTGTGGGTTACATGAAATTTTCCTACATTACTGCTGCAAAATTGATTTTGAGAGAGATCTAGAAAAGTTCAAGTACATTATTACCAAGCAATATGTACTAAGCACATTAGGAAGAAGTAAAGCTCCTGCCCAGCCAAGTACCTGGGAGATGGATCATCACTTGGCTTTCCCATGTCAGTGACTTCTGACCAGAGACGAACATTTTATCTTACGGAGCACAACATTATATTTGCTTTGTGGAACACAGAGACTGCATATAGAAAAATTAAAAAGCTTTTGGCACATGACAAAGACTACATCTCAGTACATTATGGATATCTGAGTTACTGTTTCCTAATTACTTCAAGAAATAACAAATTTGGTATCAGCTTGGGTATGAAACCAGGGATACATATGACCTTGTAAAGCAAACTGATTGGTTGTAGAATACACAGAATAATATTGAAGCCATTTTGACATTTTTCAAAAATAATACAAAAATAAATTCTACATTAGAATTAACATACCTTAAAATAAAGCAATTAAAAAATTAAACCAAAAACTTAATACTTCTGCAAGTTTTTTCTCTGAGTAGAAGTCATTCCACTCCTTTTGCTACTTCAAGAAAAAAATTAATGTTGCAGTGGAACTCCCTCTTGGCCAAAGAAGATATAATGACTACCTATTTACGCTTCTGGCCCGAACAGTGCAGCAACATTCCTTCCACTTTCCACTGGCGAGGACCACATCCTGGGCACAGCCCAACTGTTAATACTTGAGGGCAGGAATTCCCTGTAAATTATGCCCCTTGCCTAAAATACTAACTAGTGTGAGCAGTAAAATGTGATTACTCAATAAATAACAGGTAGGTAACTACCTATTACTCAATAACTTACAGGTACAAACTAAAGGCCAGAGCAACAGTGAAATACATAATACATTGCAAAAGCCAATCTCACTGACACCACTAACTACAGGGAGAAGAGGTTAGATCCTCTGTTCACTGTTTTATTCTAGATTACTTATGACATTTAAATTAATTAATACTATACATACTATATATATTAATACTATATACTTTTAATACCATGTACTATACTATATATATATAAAAACTATATATATACTCCTGTATCAGATATTCATCCCATCTCTACGATTATGCTGTACGATGAGACAAGGGATTGTGTAGTGATACTCTACTTACATGTGAAGGAGAATAAATGTAATTGTACATTACAAAAGCCTAGTTTCAAATGCTCTCTCTCTACTCTGTTTTCATTCTCCAATTACAAATAGCATTTTCTATACGAAATTCAAACCTTTCATGTTTTGCTGTCATAGGAAGGTATGGAAGTAGAACAATACTGGCAACAAGGACCTGGTCTGGCCGATTCCTACTCCTCTGAACATCTACAGCACCAAAACTGAAACACATCTAACTTCAAAAGCTATAATTATATAAAGCAACATTTTGTAAATTTATATGCATAACTTTAAAGAAACATTCTTAGTTACACAAAGCTCTAAAATCATAACTCCCACAGGCTATTGACTAACCTTAACCTACATATAGTTTGCTATATGCGTAAACAATTCAGATTTAAAATAACTAAAATATCTTTTTAAAATATATATTTTCTAACATATTCTGATTCAGTGTTCATGTTAATCTTTGTTGTTCCTGACACATCAAGTCAGAACAAAGATGAAGGAGTAGTGATCAATAAGCACAAATCTTTTTTTGCCTTTGCTTTCCATCTTACCCCAAATCCATTTTAATACCATCCGGGGGAAAAATAAACTCATCAGTCACCTGATGGAGTAATTCAAAACTTAAGCAAACAGGGCTAATGGGTGAGAATTGAAATGAAAACACCTTGACAAAGAAAGCAATTTCTTTTCTTCGCACTCTTCAGAAGCTGTGGGTGATCGCTGTAATCGAACCATCAACAGCAAGGGGCCATCTGTCCCAAGGGCCCTCCATGTGAGCAAGACTCAGGCACAAAAAATTTTAGAGGCTGGCCCACATACATTCAGCCCTGATTTGTCTATGGCAGGCAGCATGCAGCTGAAAATCAGTGTTTTGACATTTTTCACATACCAATCCTTAAAAGTCAACACTAAACTTTTGATAAGAACAAACACAAAACACAGGTTAAGAGGTTGCTTACAGAAAGATCAGTGTTCCTCCAACAGCTGAGATCCTCCCTCTGTCATGAAGCTCTCATGCTTTAGTATCCAAGAGCCAAGTTCAGTAAAAAAAAAGAATACAGAAAACAACCTTTACACTAGCATTTATATCACAAGTCCCCTCTAGGATTAGAACTACTTGCTAATGAAGATATTCCAGTTATTTACCAACCAACCCTCACAGAACCTCCAAACCTACAGGTTCTTCCACAGAAAACAAATAAAACATTAAGGAAGGGTCTCCCAGACATTTCAAAGCCACACACAATGCTCACAGAGATCCCGGGGCTGGGGCTGACCCAGCAGAGGCACCACGGCTTTGGCACCTGATTCCCCAGGGAAGAGAGACCACTGATCCCCACCAAGGACATCCTGGGACAGGAGAAGAGGCTCCATGTCACACCTCTCCCAGGGATGTTTCCCAACTGGGCACTTTTCCCTCACTAAGCCTTTTAAAGGGGAACACCACACATGGCAGAAGGCTAACACAATTGATTTCTCTGGCCATTTTCTAACCGAAAAATATACCGATCTTTTAGTAAAACAAACTCTGACATAGCTGCACCTGCCTGCACCTTTCTCTCTAACTCCTTCAAAACTCTGAAAGATCACAAAGTAGTTAGAAAGTCCAGGAAAAATAAAAAAGTACGTTCTTTTCTGTTGAGCTGCATTAACAGTATTGGTCCCTCTCTGCTTCAGAGGTAGAACACAGACCAAGTCAGCAGCACAGAACACCAGGAATCAGAAGACACACTGTTTTTTCAGTCCTGCTAGTTACCTGCTGCATGACCTCAAATTAGTTATTTCAGGCTGACAAACATCACGAGATCTTGAGGAAAAAAAAAAATGAATTCTTTTTGATTCCGAAAAAAAGGCACAGAAAAGGGACGTTTCCACATAGGTCAAGGTTTAGTTATTTTAAAGCACAGGCCACACAAACATGTAAGACAAGGTAAGGTAAGGCAAACGGTATCCTCACAGCTGTTAACAGTTACTCAGATCAAAATTCCCAATTCTGTGTTGCAGAGGGGTCAGCAAAACAGGGGATGTAAACAGCAACCCAAAATACAGAAGGAGGTTGTACCAGAATGGTATTGTGTCTTGCAGCCCTGGAGGCAGGAGATCTGTGTTCCAGTCTCTTGAGTTACAAATCCCAAAGCACATTCAATATCTAGGCAACTCTCCAAGACATTTCTTGGTATCACATATTTCAGTGATAAAACAGAAGAGTTACAATGCTCTACTGAATTCAAAAATATTATTTACTCAGAACAGTGGAGTAGCAGGGTGACGTACATGTATGATTTCAATTTACATCCTATTACAAAGTAACTGTGATGTGGTTAGAGTTCAAAACTATTTTATCTTACGAAACCTCAATGCCTCATGCCTGCTTCATCCAGTGAAATCTCAAATAAATCATGCACAAAATAGTGAAAATTAATTTAACAGTGTGATAATAGCAGACAATATATTTCACCCTAATAGAAAAAGCTCAAGTTCAAAACAACATACTGCACTTGCATGGCCCAAGAGAGGTCAGAACTCAACAGATCCTTTGTAAATTGAGCCGTTCCAGAAGGCAAGGTCAGGAGCTGCCTTCTCCCATTTCAGCAGCCTGCATTCAAACTAGCTGTTCTAAAAGTACAGGAACGTTTTTTGTCAGAAGGAGTTACTTCACAAAGGCACCCTGCAAGGTACAGAGCTACGCGGCTGGGTGGGAGCCCAAACCGGGCCGGGTGCCTTGCCAGTTGGAAAGCCAGGGAACACCAGCCAGGCAGTGGATCCAGCTGGTTATTCTCCAGTCACGGAGGCAAAGCAGCAGCCCAGGGAGTGGTACCACCACTCAGAGGAGAAAGGAGAGAGAAAACAGACCTGCGTGCATTTGGAAGAGCAGTGGGGTGCTAGGGGATGGGGAGATAAGAACTACAGGAAGGGAGTATTGCAGAAAGATGGGCCATCCATATGTTTGAACTGAGCATTTCTGCCTCTTAACTAATGAAAGTCTTAATTTTACTTTCCAAAGAGCACTAGAGAAGAGAGGAGTGAGATGAGGACAGGGAAAGCATGACTAGTGCCTGTGTACACATCATATAGCAGTCAAAAATATTAGCAAGGTGAAAAATGGTATTAGTGGTGGGAAAGAACAAGGAATGACTTACTAATAAATCAACAACAGCATAAATTAAAGTTATGTCTCATCTGAAAACATCAACTTACCAAACAAATCTGATGCTAATATTTCAGCATGCACTTATAAACCTGCACAACAATAACCGCCATCTACACACAGGATACACAAGGAACTAAAATATACAAGACTGCATGAAATATTATGCACTCTGTTACATTAATCTGTATGAAAGTTTTCATTAAAAGTTCTCCTCTCAACCACTGCCCTTCTCTCACTTCATAATTACTCCTTGTTCAGTGTTTGCATGAAAGGGTTGGATGCTATTGGAAGGGCCGTATTATTCCGGCTTCCATTTTCTATCTATCTACTTCAGTTTCTTCCTTGATGCCGGTCATTAAACAAACCTCAGATTTCCTGCAAGCCCCACATCTCTTTTAGTCATTTCACACCTATGCTCTGTCCTTTCTGCACATTCTCCATCTCCACCAGGAAGACAGGGTTGCTGCCATGGCTGCATGTTCACCACAGGAAGGCTTAAAAGGATGATCTGAATGATCAGCACAGTTTGATAACTTGGTAACTACATGGAGTTTCTCTCTTTTTTCTTAGTTTTGTTTCTGAAAACGAAAGAAATTCACCTCCTGGAGAAACAGTTGAGCTCTGTGGATGTATGCAGAACCTAAGCCAGCATGGTGTACAATTGGAATCAATGCTAAAGGCTAATAATTTCTGATTTAAATGAACCAAAGTCATGACTGGATGGGCCCAAGAAAACAGTACAATTATCTTGTTGGTCATTTACCAGGCAAACAAAAAAGCTAAGAACACTAAAAATTAATTGTAGGTGCCAACCAATCTTCATACAAAAGACATACAAAAGAATTTTTGGAGGAAATACTGAAACATTTTCAGACAAGTAAATTCCTGCATTAAAATAACAGTATGCTGCAGCAGAAACCAAGCACTAACCACGCAAATGCACTTCTCATCAAGAACAGTTCAATATGCAGCTAGATAAAACAGAAGTTGTTTGCTTTAAGAAAACTACTTCTAATATTTTATTAATGGTCTCATCATAATCACCCATGCTGACAATTTCATAATCAATGGGATTCGTATGCATTTGTATCTACATAAAATAAGGTATCTCCTTATAGCATCTTTTCAATTGTCTTTATAATGAGTAAAAAAAAACCACACAGGGCATGAAAACACTGCTGCACCTTTCAAGTAAAAACACATACACTTTCTCTCAAGCAAGCCTCGGATAACTCCTGTTTTATCCTGAATCTTCCATCACTCTCCTAAACAAAATCCCTGAATTTTCCAGAGCAGGGAGAATCCACACTAAAAATAGATTTGAAAAGTTATGGAAGTGTAAATAGACATCTTAATAACAAGTTATCCCAAGTGACTTCTTATTGCTTAAATTCTTCATTCCTATCAAGCCCACAGAGGATTTCTTTTCAGGATAGTAAATTCCCCAGAATAAAGTGTATCTCTTTTCTTCAGGGCAAATTCTTAATATATTTATCATGATCTGGATGAGGGGACCACGTGTACCCTCAAGTAAGTCTGCAGATGAAGCCTAGTTGTGCAGGAGTCTTGGGCAGGAGTGTTCATCTGCTGGAGGCTACGAAGGCTCTGCAGAGAGGTCTGGACAGGCATTTTGGACACACCGAGTAATTTTTACCCCAAAGTTTTCTCCCACTGGAGCAACTGAGGAGGAAAAAAACAAAACCAACCAACCAACCAAAAAAACCCAAACTTACCAAGCACATACAAACTACACACCGTCATACAGCAGTACTTCTAGTTCATTATTTTTTTCCTGAAATTTGGACCTGTTGCATGAAACGTTATTCCAGAACACAATGGCATCATCATTCACCTTTCACAAAGTATGGAAGGGGTTTAGATTGCTTTTAAAGATTACAGAAGAAATAACTATGGGGAAAAAAACCCTGTGTCTCTTATTTTCCAGATTCAGATACAAGATAATTCAGACACAAGATACTGCAAGGGGCCTACTCTAAAATACATAAACATTTTAATTTCTGTGCTTTCCCCCCAAGGGCAAAAACATCAGTCATTTTGCTTGAGATCAACATTTTACTCCATCAAATTTGAAAAGCCTAAAAAGATGACAATTCATATTGTCAGCTGCCCACTGAAGAAATTACAAAACTAACCCATTAAGAGAAAGGCAAAGAGACTATAATAGGTTCTTCATCTTACTTTCACTTAATAGCTATAGAAATCACCTGTTCAGGTAATTACAGCAACAGTCACAATCATAAGCCTTTCATTTAAAACTTATTTAATAATCAACTGCATGTTTAACAAGCTCTCCATTAAAACACCATATGTTGAAATCAGTGAATCAATAGAGTTTCTAAGGAACGCAAGAAGAATTAAGCCTTTTTTCTCATCTAAAGATGTGTCAGATCATGGAAGTACACTTAGTACCACCCTTCTGAGGAATTTACCCCTAAAATACTTAAAAATAAGAAAGACCGATGTCTACAAAATTCAGAAACAAAGACTTAAACTCAGACAAGGGTCAGAGGATGTACCAAATCTGAAGCTATTTCCACGCAGAAGTAAAATCAAGCATGTACCAAAGCACATTTCCTCGAGCTCTAAGAGGCCTTGCCACTGGTTGGCTGAGGAAAGCTGCTGGGTCACGATCACTCCTCTTAATGCAAGAGGCCTAAAGCTGCCCAGGTCATAAGCAAATGTTTGAAGATGGGACATGTGAAGAGAGTCAACAAAGCCTAGCTTTAATCCGTTCTTGTGATGCAGGAAGAGGAATTTACCTCCTATCTGAAACACATCTATGTCCAGTGAAGTATAAAACTTCCAGAGGCGCACAAGCAAGGCATTTTGTCTTCTTTGCTTTTCTGCATGCTGAGAGAGACCAGGAGGGAGGTGAGTAGTGCTTCTCATGGGCTGGATGTAGTGAAGCATAAGGAGGGAGCTGAGCTTTAACACACCAGTGTATTAATCACCTTTGGTATCTTCTGCCAGCCCAAGTCAAGAGTAGTGAAACCGATTAGTCCAAACGGGTGGACCTGGGAATATGGGAGGCTTAACTATTAGTTAACATAACTTCTATCATTTCTAATTGGATTGTGACTAAATTCCCAGGACTGATAATACCGAAATGAGATCAGAGGGGAAAGCCTCCATATTCCCTTTGCAGAAAGATTGGAAACAGCTCTCCCCTGCTGTTGTACAATAGCGCTGACCACCCAAAGATCTGTGGCTTTAGCTAAAAGAGACACATCTCACTGCCTGTTGAACCATTGTGAGGATGTTATTACCGTGATGCTTCCTTACAAACTTAAAAAAAAACCAGCTCAGAAACAGTGGAAACCATTAAAAGCCAAATGATGTTAATCAATGCAAAGGAAGGCTGGAATAAAAAACTGTAATAACAAAAAGACCTGATATGGGCCAGGGAGGAAGAGAGGAGAGTAACTGTGTTTTTAAGCATTGCTGAAAGATTCAATTTTCGTTTGGTGATCTCTTTATCAAGCATTTAAGAGAGAACTACGCAAGCTCCAAACTCTGTAGCAAAGCACAGCCAAGCCAGAGCACATCTTCAGAGTCCCTTGCAGCCCATCAGAACTCCTGTAACCATTCCTGACACTCATTTGCTTGACCCATTTCTGATAAACAAAGAATGGAGTACTTGAAGTATTTTTCCCCCTTGTTCGTCCCATTCTTCCCTAGTCTCTTGTTTTGTGGTCAGAGGTTAAACTGCTGACCTCTCACCTTCAAGGCAAGTTTTTCCCCCCTTCCATAAAAGGTTTTTCACAGTGTGCAGCATTTGGATTAGCCCCTATCCTCCTGAACAAAAGCTATGCCTTTGTACCACTGGTTTGGGCATGGAGTCCGTACATCAGAGGAAGCTGCTCCTACTTACCATTCACAATAACTATATTGTGAGGCCCCTCTAACGCCTCGTCTCTCAGTGTCTAGACTTTCACCCAACCAGCCAGCAAAAAGAAAATCCTGTAAAGCACTCAACTGAAAATTAACTATGGTATCCTGTTGTGAACCTGATGAAGACGTTATTTGAACATACGGTAAAACTTTCCATTGTTTAACATAAAGATAAGAGAAAAAACTTTTAAAGCCCTGAGGTTTAAATAGTCATAGGGATCAATTCATTCATGGGTCAGTAAATGCATTTTATCAGCAAGCAGCAATTGCTTATGTGTGTCTTTAAAATAATACACAGATTATTAAATTATACTCGAGCACCTAGTATTCTGGATATTTGCACAGCCTAATTTTATACTCACTGCAGATGCACTAAGGCAGAGCTCGAGACACAGAAAAAGAAGTGTATCATTCAAAACTAATTGAAAGCATAGCATCACTACTGCTCACTGTTCTAGTTATCTCCAGCAACCGAACTAACAGAAGTATGGCAACAGAAATATTTTACGCATTGCCATACAAAACAAGTGTAAGTGCTCAACATCACCTGTCATCAAAAAAGAAAAACTGGGCAAGAAAGGGTATCTATAAAGTTAGAGGGCAAATAAACCATTGGATTTTTCAGGGGAAAAAAAAAAACTAACAAAACAAAACCAAAAAAACATTGCAGTGACTTGTATTTCTTTTCTTTGAAACACTTGAATTGCTGTAGCATAAATAATACACGCATGTAGAAAGAAAGTTTACTGAAGTGGACTAACATTAAGAAAAATCTATTCTTTCATCTTGAGAAAAAAACACAAGTAGGCTGGGGGTTAAAAAAAACCACACAGAACCAAAAAAAAAAAAAATCTAGATCTGAGCAATATTTTAGTGTTTGAATGAGTATATGATATTTTACTGAAAAGAATTGTTGCAGAAAAATAGATGTTTGCATTCTTTGAGGAATTCTTATGGCCTCTTTTGAGCATGTATTTGGAAAGAATTCCCAGGGCTTTGTTAAGAGAATAAGCCACAGCTGAGGAAATGCATCTCTCTCATCAATTTTACCAATCTGTTTTGAAAAGAGAGCCAGAATGTCTCAAAATAAGAGGCAAACGAATTGCTCTCTGGCATAGGTTGATTGATTGGGGGAACATGAGGGGGTGTGCTTGGTTTTTTTGGGGGGTTGTTTGGTTTTTTTAAAGTGTGTTTTGTGCTAAAACGAGAAAGTGTGAAATCATCCTTGTCATAACAGGAAAAACAAACCAACAACGTTTATCCTTTACCAGCCACCCCACAGAGCCTGGCCATGGCAGCAGCATGCAGAAAGCAACAGGATTTCAGAACCTGGACAAAAACACAGCTGTAACTGCAACAAGCCAGGATGGGTCCAACATCAACCCACTTTTCTCAACAGGTTGGATTTGCAAAGGAGACAGAAATCAGGAGATAACCTCTGTCTTCATGGAATATCAGATATCAGGCACATGCCACCATCTCCCTCTGCCATGCAGAACAGTCATGGTTAGGAAGTATTTTAATGTTCACTGTAATGCCCTTTGAAGAAAAAAAAAAAAAAAAAAAGCCCACACAGGATAGCTGCCAAACCTAGAGACTGCTGGGTATTAATCTCTTTAGCTATGAAAGTACTTAAGTCAACCTCTGATGTTTTAGGCTCTGTGATCTTTCCCAAGACTGCCTGGACTGCTTCCCAAGGAGAGATAGATGTATTGCACACTGGAGTCACTGTCTGCAACACCTGCTGCACTGCCACAGGAGCACAAACACCCTCAGGCTTTTACTGAACTACTTTTATTTGGAGTTATCACATATAAACCCCATTAAATTATCACTACTCTCCAAAAGTGATACAAAGAAATAGTAATAGAGGCATTTACTGTACTTAAATTGGAAAGGAAAATGACTGCTTTTTACACCACTGATCGGATACCCTTCTGCTCCCTGTCCACTGCAATCCACCCTCTTACAGAAAAGGCCTTGTCAGTGTGAGACAGCACTCTCTGAAGCTGAGCAGTGCTACACAGGAACCTAAGCCAGCCCCCTAAAACAATGCAGCTGCCACAGAAGAAAAACAACGGAGGATCTAATACTATAATCCTGTTTATGGTACTAAAGAACTTGCTTATTTATAGCTATTGACTGAGAATGATTCAACAAGATGCACGTTTTCACATATATGTAGACCTGTCTGAGAGGATACATAAAAACTGATTTCGGATAGACAAAATATCTGAGAAGGAACAAATGGAGAGCATTAACTCAAGAGCATGATAATAGAAATTTCCACCCTCTCTTATCATTGGTTATAGTTTTTAGTTCTACAAAAGGTTACTGAGAAGAAACAAAAATAACACAGGAGACTTAAAAATCAGAGCACTTTGAAATTCTCCCTGTATCTTCTACAGAAATCCATAACACGACAACACCATGGACAACCCTCTCCTCAAAACCCAAAAAAGAGTGAGAGAAGACTATGAAAGAATATATCATAGGTATGGAAAAGCACCTGCTCATGGGCAGGTTCAACAAATTACACGTTGAGGTGAGAGATGCAGCTGGGCGGCAGGGGGAATAAAAGATCACCTATGGCACAAGTGAAGGTGAAAAGGAAATAAATAATCCCTATTTCTTGTAATAAAAAACCTATAATCCACATGAATCAACAGCAGCATGTTTAAAACAAAGAGAAGGAAACTCTGCTCCCAAATTCTGTACCACAGCCACGGACAGGATCGCTCCAGGCCACTGCAGAGGTCAAGGGGTATAAAGGGAGCTCAAAACCAAGCATGCTTGAACACCATGGGCCCATGCTTCAACAGGAGAAAAAAATGTCAGTTTTAACCAGCTTCCAAATCCAAGCAAACCACAGGCACCCATGCTGGAGAAAGGATGTTGACATCCATGACGGCAGCTTTTGGGCAGCAGTGACACACAGCACACTGTGCTGGTGTCCACCAACAGCTACTGCAGATAGACAGAGGAATGAATTTCTGCAAAACCTCCTCACAGTTTTTCTTCTCTGTCTAGAAGGCAGGCTAGAATCTGAATTTTGACACACTTTCCATTTTTCTTTCAGTTAGAAATACAAGAACCGAGTCTCATTAGGGACACAACTGCAGGGAGCAGGTGCCAGGGGCAGCCCTCCAAACCTTCCCCTAACCAGGCCAATCCCCTTTCACCCTCAATGAGGAAGGACAGAGCAGTTTTCACACACACAAAAGGGAGGCCTGATGCTTTTGGAGACCACTAGAAATGGGTAATAGTTTAGTTTTGGATCCAAGCAGGAAAGAAGCTGCACACGGTGCAGGAAAAGATTTGTATTTTAGACTGGGGGCTCAGGTGTTTTATTCCACACAGGCAGCCTTATTTTCACAGACTGCACACTGAGCTCCTTGCAGCAACATTAGACCTATTTTAAGCTGTCAGATTTGGAAAAAAAGAATTTAGCAGATCTCAGAAGACATTTTCTGGATACTTCAGCCAGCTTCAGGCCATGCTGGCCAGTGTCACCAAAGCACTGAACTGCAACACCTGCCATAGCTGATTTTATTAGCCAGTGTTTTACCAGTTATGTGAAAGAGGACATGTGCCTTCACATAGAGATCATTTATGCATTAAACATCAAGAAATGCACAGGTAACTCATCTGCAGTGAGTAAAATCCCAGAACTTTTACCTGTCCTCACCATGAGAAGCAACATCTTTCTTTTGTACAGAACTTCTGTAAGATGAATTTTTAAACACAGAATTCTAATTTAACAATACATTTCTGTTGTTCTTCAAATTACAGAGCATCTCCTTAACAAAAGGCCTCAGTCACAACTTCCTCCCACATATGCTTGCATGCAAAATTAAAACCCAAAAAACACGACGACAGCAAAACAAGGAACCAACTGCACTGTGATAAGGGGATACTCCATTAAGCTACTGAGCAAGATCCTGAAAGCTCATCTCTAATGTGCCAAGAAAAATTGCTCTTGTAGACAGTTATAAATCAAACACACCAAACACATATTCAAGAATCACCCTGCATAGATGTTTTGGTTGACCTTTGTCCTCATCTTCATCTATATGCTATTGTTTACCATCTCGTTCCTTCTTACAGTTGGAGACAAAATTATTTAAATTGTTTCTCATTCTTGGCCTTCAAGGATATAATCAAATGAATATCTAACAATTATGCAATATGCACCATTCTAGAAAGCAGTGCACAAAAAAAACTACACACAAATGTACATCTGATCCCCCTCTTAGCACCAACAGATACACCAAAAATTACTTGTCTACTGTCTTCAGTCATATTAATCTCAATTATTCAGCTATTAAAACTCATTCAAAAGAGAAGAGTTATAGTTCTACACATACAAAAGTTTTTAAGCAACATATGAGTCATTTCAAGTACCCCAAGGCCCTGCAGCTAAGTTTAAGAAAAACGTTAGTGATTATAATCCTCCAGTAACACTTCAAAACTACTTAAGAGAATTCTGACTACAAACTGTTCATTTTTCCATGAAAAAAAGTTTCTAATAAATGGTAAGAGAATGCACCACTTACTTGTTTTGCTTTTGGAATGAAACCGTACAGCAGTTTTTAAAAAACAAAACAAACAAAAAACAAACATGAACTTCAGTGTTTGTTATTTCTTTGCTAAATATACAGAAAGGCCTTGGCAACATAAAGGAAGCATAGCAGCTTCATCCATTTTTACAGTTCTTTAAAAAAAAAAGATGTATTTTCAAATCTGTTTTCCACAGAAAGCAATACTGATCTGCTATTAACAGAAGCAATAATCAGATGCCCTGAAATGCTAAAAACTCCTTAGGAATGTGGCAACATTTCCAGCCTGAACTGAAGCAGACTCATAGTCTACTTCACTACGCTCTGCATATTGCTTTTATTGAGTAAAAAGAAAGAAATCAAATTAACTTTCTTATCTCAAATGTAACACATCTGTGCGGTACCTTGAACTCTGAGAACGGAGTTCAGCAAGATTCTCCCCTCTAAAAGACATGAAGAGTGATGCAACACAGAAGCACAATCCTAATCTGCTCCCTCCCTTAAATCAGTCATTGGTCAGGGATTTTCTTTCCACGTTTCCTAGCTGCTCTCCATATGCCACAGGGAGCCCAGTAACAGGCACAGACACACACTACCTCTGCTTGGCCTGCTTTCTCACCCAGGACAAGTTTAGAGAAGCAAAGCATCACTGGGACTGTCGTATGACGCATCAGGAGTCCTTTCAGCATCTCCTGCCACAAAGGGCATCAAAACCAAGAGGTGACAAATCACCCCTCTCCCTCCCAAGGCATCCAAGCCCCTGCCAGTAAATACAGGAAGCAGAGTGGGTACCACTGTCACAACAGCTATTCCCTGAACGGTGACAAGGCAGTAACTAAGGATATGTTTGATGAGCCGTGCGCAAAATGGCATGTAGTTCTTAAACTATTATTTTATTGATTTTCATGGATTAGGAGTGTCTTGAAACAACATCTTGCAAGTGTGCTGTTGCACCAAGAAATATTTGCAATGTTTTAGTGACCTTTTTGGTAAACCTCCTACTTGAATAAAGCCTAGAACAATTTTCTTTTTGAAGTTACAGGTCAGCAGGGAGTTTTAACTTTCACATAGATTTGCAGCTGAAGGGCTGCTGAGGTGCAAAGGTATTAAACAAGACTATGTGTTGTTCTTCTTTTCAAGAGCAGATATTACAGCACTTCCAGGAGGACACAATCACAGTCCCCTCATATTTCCTAACAGCTTATAAAGAGGCTTTTTTTTTTTTTAAGGTTTTCTATAGTTTAAATATATTTACCAGGTTGGTTACAGCCAACCTTCTCCATGGTCTTACCCACCAAATTCAGATTATTTGAGGTGAAAGTGTTGCTTAACCACAGACTTCATCCCCACTAGCTCGTACTTGAAGGGGAGTTCATCAAAATGCCTTAACTACAGCCAAATACATTACTGATTAAGGTTTAGTCACCAATAAACAACAGGTCATTTTCTGATAGTATAAAAACTATTTTTCAAAAGAATATTTACTTCAGGAACAAGAAAAGCTGACACTTGAGAAAATTAAGTAATTTCTCTATAATGCAATTATATCTTGATTTCCAGCACTGAGAACCAGTACGTAGGCACCATCTTCTTCTGGGCAATTTCAGGGTAGCTCAGCCTCCCACTTTTACTTCAGTTACACCAACACAGTTTCTGGGCAGCCACGCAGTAACAGACAGCTTTTGCTTTCTCCTAGCTGCCCGGGGAAAGTCAGGTTGTAGAACAGAGGACAGCAACACTTACCATTACCACCAGAACAGCTACTACCAAGAAATGCACTGTGCTCAGCATTAGTCATTCAGTTCAAGCTTGAAGCATCTATTTCCTGGAAAATGCTATTCAAAGACCTGGCTTTTTCTGCAGAACTTGCCTTATGGACACCTCTTAGCAGTAAAGCTCATTGATGTGGCCCACAGCAATGTATCACTCAGGCTTTCAGCTACATGATCCGGGCTTTTATCACTTCCCTGCAGAGGTGACTGGTGCTTGCACTTCCTACTAATGCAGAGTACGTGTTATACCTTCCTGGTATTTTTTCCCCCAGTTTGGCTGAAGCTCAACATTAGCAAAATCCAACAGGCCCTCACGATGTGGGGGTTTCTTCGTCCTTGTCCCTTAGCGCTGCTAAATCAAATGAAAACATAAACCTCACACATGTAAAGGAGGAAGCACAGACAATAACAGGACACTCAAAAGGAGAAAGAAAAAAATACCAGAGTTAGCTCTATAAACATATTCCAGAACTGAAAGATTTTTTATCCTATTAATAACTACTGAGCAACCTAGCCACAAGTTAGGAAGATATTTCATCTATTGTTTATGAAATGTTTTTCTTTGTTGACTTATCACCATTCAAAACCAGACTTGGTCGGTATCCTGTATGACATTGTGTTTTGTACCACCTTATCTTCGGTGTATGTGATCAGTTTTCTGGGCACAGATATTTCTAGAGGGAAGGATTGCAGTTCATTGAACATAAAGTAGATTTTATCCACACATCTGTGCATTCTATCAATGCACATAACTTCTAACACAGTTACACGTGAAAGAGAATTCTTGTTTCATTGCTCACATATTTTATTTGAAGATAACAAAAAATCATATTAGAATGTCTAAGAATTTCAACTAGAGAAGTCAATTAGCATATCTCAACAAAAAAACATGTTCCGATGCTGTTCTATAATAAACACTTTCTTAAAAAGAACCTAATGAAGTTGAAAACACTGATTTCAAATTCATCTCTCAGCCACTACTGTTAAAAGTAGATCTCCCAGATGTGCCTCTGCGTAATCCTGAATATTTGCAATATTCACATTATTCCAGTACATCTAGTTGATACCCTGTAAACAAAAACCTCCAGAAATGTTGACAAACCACGTATGAACATGGTGCAATAATTAAACTTGAGCACTACGGACTTATATTTCAAGTGTGGTTTCTTTAGTTTCTAAGGCATACTATTTTCTTGTAAACGATCAGTATTGCCCTACACTATCACTTCTTTTTGGTTTACGTATTTGACATGACTTCTAATATTCCTATTAAATAGAATAATTAAATATATACTGCTGAGACTTAAAAAGAAAAAAATGAGGTTCTGGAACATCAAATAATAGAAAAGCACTTTCTGTAACAATTAACTGCTTCAACATTTTTCTCAGATGAGGCCATTTGTATCTGTTTCATGCTTTGCGTAGTGTTCAACCCACAAGCACACAGCTACTGTATTAGCAACTCTGGCAAGTAAGATATACTGTTCTACATATCCAAAGCAACATTAACTAAAAACAAAACAAAACAAAGAAGGAAAACACCAAAACCACTTTGATCTCATTGCACACAGAGCGCTTGAAAACATCACTTTGTTTGCAACTATTGTTTATACTGTTCTGGCACTTTCTGTCCTAGCAAGACTTTGTCTTGCTCACTGAAAGATGAATATTTCAAGATGTGCTGACAATTAAAACACACTGGTCATGCTTAGATGAATAATTTCTAGTGTTAAAATACACAGAGGCAGAACTCCAGTAGCAGAAGCACTCCAGCAGCATATGTCAGAATCAAGTTTCCCTGTTATATTAGGATAAAAGAAGGAGCCTACATGATGAGACACAAAATGAACAATGCTCTTTTATCAGATTCTAAAATCCCATTTTGTTTGTAAGACACAATGCGAGCAATTCTGATTTGGCTCCATACACAGTCCACTTATGTTCTCAGCACAAATCCAGAACTTAATATATTAAGGATATATATTTACTTTACATAGATTGGCTTTGAATCCATATTACAACACAGGCCTCTGCAACTGTTGTAAGTTTAATTCATTTCATTAATTCATGATTTTTATGACAGTCATTCATGATGATGTTAACTAGCAAATTTATAGATCACTCTGCAATTCCAGGCCACAACTTACAGAAGTGACTGCATACACAGCCAAATTTTTATCCTCAACACTTCTGACTCCTTTTAGATGGGTTATTTAATATTTTTAAAGTTGGATAGCGCACAAAGTATAGCCACTGTTCACCAGAAAGCTAAAATTTCTCCTGGGTACTCCTTTTGCAGAGAACATCTTATAACAAGTATTGTCATTTTCACACAGATTAC
This sequence comes from Oxyruncus cristatus, assembly GCA_013399855.1. Classification (NCBI taxonomy): domain Eukaryota; kingdom Metazoa; phylum Chordata; class Aves; order Passeriformes; family Cotingidae; genus Oxyruncus; species Oxyruncus cristatus. The sequence continues at coordinate 1,325,276 of VXAY01006544.1, read as the reverse complement.
CACACAGAGTATTTTCCAGTTCATGAGAGTCAAGCAACCATAGAAAGTCTCACCAAGCAAAATACCCAGTTAGGAGAAGCCACACAGATGGGTTCTGTGAGAGCAAATGCTGCGACCAACAAGTTTTCTGGGAAATGCAGAGAAAAGCAGTGTTTCAGAGCTGAGACACGTTCAGTCCTACTTTAGGAGAGTCAGGCAAACCTACAGATTGAAGTAATTTAGGGCTAAAAGCAAAGTAATTTTTTCTCTTTTTAGAGCTTAAAGTACGCTGAAGTTTCAGATCTTTCTCACTTATTCGAATTGCATGAAGCAAATCATATATGAACAGACAAAGTTCATGTTCCCAGCACTTCAAGAGCAAGTGCTCAGGATTTCCCTGCCCTCAAGGATTTACTGGCTTCAAGAGCTCTGCTGACCACAGTCAACACAATTCACTTTTTATTTCCATTTTTCATCCTATTTCACTTTTAATTTATTTTTATTATTGTTTGATCTGGTTTACTCTGTCCTTCATGATTTCCCCCAATAGCAGGAGCTGAAAGGATTCTGCTTTGCTCACTGTTGAAAAAATAATGCGAATTCCCTCCAAGGACTGCAAGACCTGACAAGTATTCTCAATGACAGTTTGCTGTATCTGTCAGTGCCCAGTAACATCACACAAAGTTGTTTATTTAAAAAGAAGAGAGTCACCATCACTAGCTACCAGGGAATTTAAGGCAGGCTTTAATATACTATGGTTTTTATAGACAGTGAAACATGTTTTCAGCCAGGTACCTGAAAGGTGGTCATCTCAAGCTTCTTTTTTTTTTTTTTTTGTGACAAACAGAATGCAAAAGAATATTTATCAAATCATTCTTTGTAAAATACAGCATTTTATATCAAGGCTAAGAAAGAAAATTCCCTATAAATTGCTTACTTACTAATGACATATGCTAGTTCTAACTCTTTTTTTCCCCTGGCTGACACTTGTATAAGCATTTTTAGACTAGAACTTGCAAGATGCTAGAGGGCTCCAACCCCAAATTAAAGCAGATGTCAACACATACCTACATCGCATGGGACATGCCCATTCCCAGAAACTAAAATGGGTTTACTCAGACGCACCAATTAGAAGTGCCTGATTGAAAGTGCAACTGAATTCTCAGAACCTCACCTAACTCAGTTTCAGTGTCAGAAAGCTTTATTTGTCCTGGCACAGAATCACTGACATCACAGCCACCTCTGAGGTGACAGCAAAAGTCCATTAGCTTCAGCTAAAGGGGCAAGAAATTCATCTGCCACCAAAAAACTAAAGTTCTTTTTAATCTGGGAGTTTTCTTAGCAGGCAAAAGTTACCTAGAGTATGAACACCAGTAAAAGTCTTTGCTGGACACAAAATCTGTCAGAATTTCCTATGTCATGTCACAATACCATTAACTATTTTCAGTTCTATGAATTACTGCATGATACCAATCTGGTATAATTGTGGTCTTTAGGCAGAATTTTATTTATACAAAATGAAAACTTCACCTGTCTCCGAATGTGCAATACCCAAAAGTGACCATGGGTGACAGGGATTTAATTTTGAGTATTTGGTTTTTTCTTAAGAGCTGAATTTTGTCATGTGAACAGAAAAATCAAAAGACACCAGCGAAGTTGAACCATTTCCTCAAAAACAGGACAAGAGTTTAACATAACCCAAACACAATTCCAACACAAAGCCATCAAGAAGATAGCAGGACAGAGTAAGGCCATACCTAGTTGTCTCCAGTTTCCTCAGCTGGCAATACATTTACTTTAACAAATCCAAAAAAACTTGAAATTAGCACTCAGAGATGAAACACCAGCCCATGCTACACTGCATAGCATAAAATTCCTATTGGTTTCTCCTTATCTGTCCTGCATAACAAACTTTTCCTGTCAGCTCCAGAGGCAGCCCCACCAGCTGAATGGTGAGCGTGCCCATGGAGCAAGCCTGCCAGGTGCCACCAGAAGCAGGAAGGATGCTTACCTCACACACTTTTAGCAGTGCCAGCTATTTGAAGTGAAACACAAACAAACTTAGCAAACACACACAACTTAGGAGTTAAATGATCTCCAAAAGTTAGAAAGAGGCACATAAATGATCAGCCCTTGCTAGCAAGACTAAATTACAATAACCATGGAACAGTGGTTGCACTCCATTATTTCAAATTCCTTACCTACAGGTAAGTTTACAATCATCCCATCATCCTTGTCTTTTATGTCTATGTTGTTACATTTTCTTATTTTGCATTTAAACAGAACACATTCCCTGTAGCACAAAACAGTCTTTTACTTTTTTTTAATACTGCACCTTAACCTGAGGATATAAAAATAATCATCATTCTGTAATAACTCCATTCCTGCCCTAAAATGTTAAGGTTTTCTCTATAACTTCTGAGGGAAATGATGTCGTGCCTTATAATCACTATCAGTACGGCTTCTCTGTGTCAAGGGCAACTATCACAACACAATTCAACACTTAGCAGCCAGTATTTAAATACTAAGACAGCAGATTTTTGCATTCAGCTTGTCCAGCAACAGAGCAAAAGAACTGCCTCCTCCCAAAAGCAAACACTTGACTCCATCTACACAATGACACCACAGCTTTGCGACATTTGTATGCGTTCTAATACAGGTTCAAGTGGCAAACAAACAAAACTCCGGATTTTAAACAGCATCTAAGGTCAGATGAATAGGAAGTATTTGTGGTGCTCTTTCTCATTCTGAATTTAAAGACAAATGCAGTAGTAAACCGTTCATAGCAAAATACCTTGGCTATGGCAATCTTGCCTCTACGATAATCAAATTTGCCATTGACTAAAAAAATTTGTAAAATATGTCCCTGCTTAAACACAGAAACACTAACCAATATGTCCTTTTCAGACACAAGTTTTTAATTTTAGCTAGGTTTTAATCTACATCTGAACACCCATTCAAATGTGTAAAGAAACCAGATCCAGGAAACATAATCTAAGGGCGTTGTTCAAGCCTTATTTCTAATTATGGATTTAATACTTGGAGAGTACCTTCCAAACAAGGATTGAGAATTTTGCAAAGGAAAAAGTATGACTGTAAACTGCTGCCTTGGCTTTCCCATCTCAGGAAGTGCAGATACCACACCCAAAATCTTGTTGAGGTCTTTTTTCTTTACTTCTGCTTTTTCTCTTCTTTTTTCCATATAAAGTTCAGTCTTAAGTTTTAATCCTTTCTTCTAAACCAGATTCACAGAATATAAGAAGTCTTTCTCCACAGAAATTACTCAGTTCTAAGCATAAACCTACAGTACTCCAAGATACATGGAAAAATCTTGAAGACAAATACAAGAAGTTAATGTTTTCAGCACTTTAATACTTTATCTGTCAGTCACGTAGAATTTTCCATCCTAAGTATGTGCCTGTAAATATCATGGAGGTACCACATGTCAGCCTGCCACGAAAAATACAGATTCTTAACACACTAGTTGCAAAACCGTGCTACAATCAAACTGCTCTTACTACACAAAATTATTTTAAGTAATAAAAATAACACTTTACTTGGCTTCAGGAGTTTTTAAGCCCTTTGTAAACACTTATGTAACGCTTCCCTTTGTAGCCCAGATCATGTTTTATTTTATTTCAAAACTGCAGTATCTATTTCAACTGTTAGATGATGAGCATGTGCATCTACATGTCTCTGCCCAGATAACATCATCAGTGGCAAAGGAAAAAGAAGTAAAGACTATTTCTGTGAACCAGACAGGAAACCCTACACTTCAGCCTCTTCAAGTTAGTGGTAGCTAGAGAAGTTTCTTAAAGTTTTGCAAATTTTAAGGCTTAGAAGTTTAACCAGTTTTCAAAGTTTTTTCAGCAGATTTTAAATCCTCCATATATTAAAAAAAAAAAAGCCATTAAACTATATATGAAGAGACTGAGAAGCATAACATAAACTATTTAAAAATGATAAACCTCTGTGTACGATGGGCTGTTCAGTGTGTGGGAGGGCCAAAGCACGCTGACATTAGCTTAGGAAAATATGCAAACTCTTAACACTTCTGAATGCAAGCAATTTAAAACCCACAAACTATCCCCCAGGCAGCCATCTCAAATAGTGAAGTGCTAAAACGAAACTAAAATTAAATTTGAAAAAAAGCACAGGAACGTCAACTTTCATACTGATTGACCACACTACACGATACAGGCTGCTGCTTATATTTAGTTATATTAATACTACTATGTTCATTCTACTCAATTTTATGCAAAATTCTTTTTATAACAAGTTAGTATTTGTATTGCTTAATTCCCTTTTCATTTCACTGCCCAAAACCCAACCACGCTGCTGCAAGTGGCGTACAGCGTTACACGAAAAAATGACACAGACAGGCAAGTGCCTGCAGGGGAATAATTCATCTCCACCAGCACTGATACCACAGCGCCTGCCCCCACATTACTACGGCTGGAATCTCTGGAGCACAGCAGAGCCTGCCACTCCTCCCAGGACTGTCCTCTGGCTGCTGGGGAGTAGGGTCGTCCCTCCCCACCAAGGTCTCTTCTCCCTGGTAAAGAATGCAGGGGAGATAGGAGAAAGCATTTCCTTGACCTATTTCTTCAGCAGCTCTCACCCCTTCCCCTCCTACACACACATATCTGCACCCACCTCCAAATTACACATACATCCAAGAATCTCTGGAGGTTGGTGGAAGAAAAAAAAAAAGAGCTGTAGGAAATGAGACGCTGAAAAGCAGCAATGTTTTCCTCTGCAGTTTTGTGTCTGTGGAGAAGCCGAAAGCTGGAGAGATTACACTCCATTTCTCAGTCTCTGGTGAACAAAAGGAGAAGGTAAAAAGCATCCAAATGCCAATCTTGATTTTAGATGTAAAATCATAGTTATCTTAATTGGTTTTGTAGTTTGTAACTCTCCAACACCCACTCTTTGCTAGCAACAGTGCAAACACACAGAAGACATTTTTCATACCCTAAGGGGCTTTCCAATTAAATGCAAGAAATTTGAATATAATGAAAGGACTCGTTTAGATACAACTGGAGGGTTTGAAGATTGTAATTTATGAAAGACTTAAAGGTATGCTTGGTGCTCGTACAGGAGCTGCAGCCAAACTCTGGCTTCTCTTCCTCATTTTTGTCAAAAGGACAAAAGTGGTGCACTACCTGCTCTTTGTACACTACCTGCTTTTACCTTCAAAACTTTTCTATAATCCTCAACAAAAGACTGTGAAATATCATTCTCCTAATCAATCAATCCTACAGAAAAAACAGGTTAGATTAAATGTCCTTTTCCAAGCTTTTTAGGTACCACCATTTGGAAATTTCAACAGGAAAAGCAAGAAACCATTACAGGGAAGTAGCAATAGCTTAAATAACAACATACAAGTTAATGAGTTCGGGAAGGGGATGTTAAGCTAAACGGAACTCCAGAAGAGTTTATAAAGTTTTAATTTTTTACACACAAAAACTGCATCTAAGCTAAGACTATAAATTATCTTTAACTTTTTATTGGTGTAAAATAAATTCTAATATGGTAACGCAATATTTGAGAAAAAAAGTATACACATACATGAGAGACTTGGAAGAAAGCTTATTTAATTCATAGCAACATATAGTTGCTTTTCAGTTATCTGAAAAACACAGTGATTTAAAAAATTAGAGAAACCTAATTTTCTGAGGGCCAGTACTTATTTAGTATCCTTCCAGGTAAAACCAACAGTGAAAAAGGCTGTCAGCATATAAAGACTATCTATAAAGTTTTAACTGCTCTTAAAAAAAAAGATCATGCAGACTTCATGTATTACACTGATAGAATTATTATCTTCCTCATCAGGTTCAAGTGATGCTCTAAAAAAAAAATAAATACGTACAGCAGAGGAAAGAAGTTATCTTGATCAGTACGTTACACCCACCAGCTCAGAGTGTGTGGTTAACAAACAACTCTCTACAGTGAAGAAAAAGCAAAACAAGAAAAGCCAGTGCTTGCTCTGTCCACAATCCTGAGAGCAGTTTTAGAAGATTCTTAATCAAAATCTTACCAAAGCTAGACAGGTTACCCTTGGACAAAACTACCAACTGTGCTAACGTTTTTTTTTCAGAACTTGGACCTTCCTGGAACTACAGATGTTATTACTACCTTATAGACCACAACCAAACTTTATACAAAGAGTTTTGCATTTCTAGACTAATTTCCAGATGTAATTTATATAGTTTTTAACTCCACCAACACACAATTAAAAGGGGTTTCATGGCTTTTCCTAGAAAATTTAATGAAAATAAGACCATTTAAAGAAAAATAATTAAGAGATCACACATCACTACGATTTATTATCATTCTGACAGAGGCAAGATAAACTACAGGAGTTACTCAAGCAATTCAACACAACCTACTTAACACCTTCTCTGAAAATCACATTATCTAGCCCTAGAGCTATAGAAGGCTTCTTAGCATTTAAAGAGGAAATAAAGACAAAGCAATCAAATTTCAAGGGTGGTTCCAACAATTATTCTTAGATTGAACAGAAAATGAACTGCTACTTTGAAGGGGTTTTCAAGTAAAACTTCAACAGTGAGGACTGCAGCAGTCCTAGACCCAAAACACAACATTCAGTGGCTGACTTTTATGGATCTACCTGCACACTCCATGGAGCCTTTTTGTTGCTTTTTGTATATGCTATAACCAAAGAAAATGAGGGTGTAGCAAACAGCACTCGCTTAACCACACAACTGAAACCAATCTGAGTCATCTTCTTCTTGGGTAACTGTGGACAGAAATGCTGAAGACTTTAAGCTCATGGAAGCTGTTGCACACTGCAACTACTGTTTGCCGCTATATTTGCACTGCCTTTTGCATCTGGCCTCTGCAACCCAGTTTTAACAGAATCCATATATAGGATATAAAGTTTATAGACCTGGTTAAATTACCAACTTCATCTTTGCACATTTAACCAAAATCCGAAGTTCTGACTTATACGTGTGTATGCACAAACTGTATATACTTGCATAGGCATAGATACGTAGATAAACACACACTCCTCACAAAGCTTATAATGGCACTGTTAGTTTGGACATGTCCTGTGGAAAACTTCCCAGAAATTCGATTCCCTTTCCATTATAGAAGGACCTGAAGAGAAAAAAAGAAGCCGCAGACCGCCTTGTTCAGACACTTCCTAGGCTCCAGCACATCTTACAGTGCCAGCCGCAGTATAATTTTCGAGAGAGTGCCAGAAGAAGAGTAAAGTTGCCGTAGGTGCAGCTGCTGAGCAGTCTTGACGCAAAAGCCTTATGTAAGGCCATGCACTCAGGACCAGCTGCACCACTGAATTACTCCTGAGACCTAGAAAGCCCAAAGTGCAAAAAACTTGCATCTTTTCACCCTAAAGCAAAAGAGTAATTCTTGTCCTTAAAATAACAGAACAGTTTTGATAATGGCTGTTATCAAGTTGTCCTCTGAGCCTGCAAGTGAAAATTTAGTACAGAAGGTCTACTGCTGATGTTATATCAAGCACGCATTTTTACTGTTTCTTTTGTTTGCTTGTTCATTAAGGAGTAGCACCGAAAAGAATTACGAAAATCTGCAACTGCCTGGAAGGCAATGTAAAACTTTTTGCTATAAGGTGCCACTCACACTGCAAGGCAAATTCACAATTATCAAATACTGGGCTGTGAAATAGCTTAGCACTTACCTCCCAGTCACTTAGCAAACTCTGGTGAACAGTAGTTATTTCACCTCAAAGTTTTGCGAGAATCGGGTTATGAATTTTCATAAGTAAAAGTTGCCACATCATCTAGTTACTATGTTTCAACATACATAAATTGATGTTTACAAATCTTCACCCCCTGCAAAGGACTGGAAGTTAGGACACGGCAACAATCTGATTTTGGTCTGAAGGTTTTCCTCTCCTCTTTGGAGATTTACTCTGACAATACAGTAAGCAATATATTCTAAACTCTTGAGGGAGTTTTAAGAACATTTAGATAGAGAATACCCTTTTTTCTCTCCTGCCCCAAAAATGAGGAAAGGCTTGGAAGATCACTATTCTAGAAATGTTACCGTGCACTCCTGTAGTTTCGAACAGAGAGAAAGGAGAGAGTAGCCCAATGGATGATCTACTCAGCATTACTAAATTAATATTTAAGCATTCAAGCTACTCTTAAATAACGCGCACACACACAAAAAAAGGTATCCAATGGGAAACAACATTTTGATCCAGCTATAAATAAATACATGTTAGCACAACTGAGCCTGTAACCAATTCAGGAGCTACCTACTATACATGACGTGATAAATTCATATTAACCTACTTCTTCATTTTCTACTCAATAAATGAAATTTACTCAGTAAATACCCATATTGAAAATTATTGAAATGATTTAAGAACAAATTTCATAACACATATAAATTCAGCTGCATTTCACGTACGTATGACCTTTCATAGGTGGAAGAATCCTAGGACACTGTCATATCTGAAAAAACAACATTCCTTAGGAGCTATGTTGTAATTAAGAAGTTCTCTAAAAACACTTTTCCAAAACCATAGTAATTTTAACAGCAAAATTTTTTGTCATGTCACATTGCTGTAGGCATACACCATCCTCACAGAAACATCCTTTAGGAGTTACACGTGCAGTAGGGCTACCTCAATTTTTACTTGTTCAAGCAGTTATACACTGGCACAGGGAAATTAAAATGCAGGAGAACGCACACTAAGGCAAAGCTTGAAAGGAAAAAGCTTAAAGATACACGGGTCACATTAAGGTCTTCCTCTCTTCTAAGTCGGCTTCTCCTGCTGCTCACTCATGCAGGGAGATCATAATTTTGTGGCTGTGATATTTCCACGGCAACACTGGTGACAGTGATGTCACAAATTCAGCCCTGACATAGCTTCAGGATCAAGTATAAGGAGCAGATGGGATGCGAGGGAAAAAGCCCCTATTTAAACACAAATCTCTTTTATAAGAAAGAAAGAGGCATGAGCAAAGAAACAGGTGAATGGATCACGTTTTCAAGTATGATATATTCAAAAGATTATCCTAGCATGAAAATCTATTTAAAGGCAAGACCTACAATACAGGGTAACTGTCAAATTTGTTAGGCCTTATAATAAACCAACCTTGAAAGCTCCCTGTTTAGCATGACAAGCCTTGTGCTCCATTTCTAAAGTGGCAGTGAAACAATACACTTTTGTCCCTTGTGGATTTCCTTTAAATAACTTTAACATTCAGATATATTAATTTGATACATCACTGTGCTCATAATACCATATGTAAATATGATGTCAAGCCCTCACTGGAGTGAGTTTGTTATCTGAATTAGATATTATATGATAGACATTAAAGCAAATCCCAGATAGGTCACCAAGTACAACAGGATGGTAACTGGAATATTCAGCCAGCACTGTTTGATTGGTAAAAGGCCACTATACTTTTGTGCTCATCTGTGGACGCATGCAAGAATCAACACAAGCTCCAGGCCAGCTGAAAGACCCCTAAACCCCTCACCTGTCACACACTCCAGACTCCATCACTACAGGTATCAGACCTCCTTCCTGCCTTTGGCCACCCCATGGACCTACAGCAACTGAGCCCACCCAGCACAGAAGGGATGGTGACAAAAAGCGGAGTAGCAGAGGATGCAACCACAGTACAGTCCCAGATACAGTTTCCACACTGACTCAGGTCACAGTGCGAGGAAGAACACAGATTTCTTAAAGATGCTGTTCTCCACAGACAGCTGATAAATAGCAAAAATACCTACAGAGGCAGGGGAAGTGCCTACCACCAAAATTCAGGCGTGGGACATTCAAAGAGCTGCAAGCAAGAAAAAGTGGTTTCTTATAGCAGCAGAAGTGCAAATATCAGAAGCCAAATGGGAGATAAAAGGAATTAAAAGGATACAGAACCATGTTCTGATCACAGAAGGGAAAAATCCACATTTTTTGAATTTGAAGATGAAGAACCTGAAAGGATTAACAGCCTAGATCTCAGGAGGGAAAGGAAGAAAGGGAATAAAATCTGCAGGTTGAAGCTGGGCCTAAGCCAAGATGTGAACCAGCCCCCAGAAAGGGATATTGGGCGGAGGGAGAGACCAAAAGCACAATGCAAGGAGGAACAGATCAGAAGTCAAGTAGCTAAGCAGGGTTCCCAGACATCATGTATGAAATCACTAAGGTAAAAACTGCAAAAGGGAAAGAACAGAAGCGAAAATGTGCCATGATACAAACAACAACAATCAGAGTTGGGAAAACCCATCTGATTTGCCAAACTATGACTGTATCAACAGCAAATCACAAAAGCGCGCTGAGGGATTCTGGCTGTTCACAAAAAAAGTGAAGGTATCCAAGGACTGCACCAGGCCCAAGATGTCATTTCACAGCTAAATGAACAATCTTACAAAGAGAAGAGGGGAAAAAAAAAAAAAAAGAAAGGGAGGAACTTGAGCTATCAGTACAGCATAATATATAATACAACAACAGGTACAGAAAAGTCTGTTAGGATTGTCAGGAAAAGACTTAAAGAACTAGGTTCAGCTTCAACATCGTTGAAGCTTTAACAAAAATGGGTTGCGTAAACATATTAGCCATGGTCCCGTGACACCACTAACAAATGCTGCCTGAAATTAAAAAAAAAAAAAAAAAAGAATAGTTTGAGACTATAAACTTCTACAGCCTTCTTGTTAGAGTAGTAAACTCCAGAAATAGCATCCATTAGAACAGTAGGATAAGAAACACACTGTACTTTAAGATGCAGTTTTTACAACTGTGATAAAGACACAGCTGTCACAGACTAACATGACTACAACACAACCCCAAAAAGACTCCTCCTCTCCCTGGCCTTTTGTAAGGCCAACAACCTCAGATGAGAACATGAACCGAGTTCCCCCAGTGGACTTTCAAGAGGTCACTTTAATTTCAGTACTGCAAATCCCATCTTCTTTTTACTCAAGAGGAAAAATGCCTCTCTCAGACAACTCTTGCACTAATACATCTCTTTTACCATGTGTTTATAGAGACATGAAACTGACGGCTAATACAAGCTCAAGTCAGGACTCGTTGCTGTTTATATGGTGTATCAAACCAAAGCAGCTGCCAAACATGAGCTACAAAGAAAGTCTCTTCCTATTGTTCAGAAAATAAGTGATTTTCTCCCTATCACACTGATCAAAATTGACATCCCAGTGATAGTAGTCAACTGTTCTGCTAAAATGAAATTTTACACAAAACCAACATTGTAAGACTTCTGAAGTGCAGCAAATACAGTTCAGGTCCAAGCTTTGCAAATATTTCTCTCAGAACAAAAATATTTTTATAACAGTCAAAACAAAAATATAATAGAAACTCACAACAACCACAAATTTAAAAAGCAATAAAATAACCAGTCACTTTCTAACACAATCTCAATACAACAGCAACTCAAAATATAAGCTAACACTACATCAGGATGCAAAATATTTTTTTCTAGCACTCGTTTCTATAACTAAAAATCATAGGCGTAGTATATTACCTTCATTTTCAGAAGCTTGGCATTTTACTTTCAGTACCAAATCAAAGGTACGTTCTGGATTTTCCCTAGAAGAAGCAAACACAACCAATTAATCACATACACGTTTCAACTGTGTTATATCCTTCCCACTCTCTTTGTATGGAAAAAAATTAAAGTATCGTTAAAACAAAATTAGAACCTGTATTAGTTCTAAGGAAGAACCAAGAAGTCATTTACCTGTACTGCCTTTAGAAAGGAATAAGGAAGATAAACAAGCTAAACTGTGTGATTTATTTATGTGATACTGTGATCGCCTTATGGATCAAACAGCTTTCAAGTCTTCCATCATACCCCACTTAACAGTTGAGAAAAAAAGAGCTACTACAATCCTTATCAATCAGTCAATCAATCTGAATTAATGGAGTCACACGCAGCCCTTTCTAAAGCTACATTTTATTTCTACTTAATAGGAACAGCCCATCATTCGACTTCCACTTTAATTTCGTGACTTTAGCCACTATCCTTTAAACGCTTATGATTACCACCACAAGGCGGAGAACCACTGAGCTTACCTCTTCCACAAGATATTGATCGTCAGCTGGGACCTTAAAGGTGTAATTCACTGAGTGAGAAAACATTAGTGCAGTTACCAGAGACAGACACAACCCTGAGCAGGCCAGGAAAACAGAGCCTTGCCTATCTGCAGCAGCCATCACGGGAGCTTTGTGTGATGGCCAACGCCCCTTTTACCTCCCCAGTAAACACTCACCTGATAACAATAAACTGCATATGCTAATAGCAATTAACACTCAACCTAATCACACACTGAATATTTATTAAAATAGTTTTAAATGCCACTACTACTATACCATCCACCCCCTCTGCCTACCAAGCACACTGCTATTTATATTAAAAACAAGCGGTACAACCGCACCCATATCAATTATCTATTTAACCACATGAAAGGCTCACACTTGAACTCCCTTTCTTGCGTAATGCTCTCACTGAAGTCAGCTGGAGATTCAGGCAAGTAAAAAAAAAAAATCCAAGACTTGGTTCCAGGTTTCTAGAGTGCCTCAAATAAAGCATACACACTGTTGTTTCTTTAAAGAAAGTTTTGAATGAAATCCAAAGGTTGAGCTGGGGAAAATTTCAGCTGTCACAAATTAATTGATTCAGTACATGCTTTGACTGACCTCAGCACCATCATCAACTGAGATACACAATTATACTCTAATCCAGGTTATGGAGATGTAACCTGACCATATCACAATCTTTGCTTGCATTTTAAAGCATTTACTTGGGAAAATCCTATATCTACTGATCCTGTGTGTAGGAGATCAAATTCTGGTTTGAGTTACAACAGCCTAAATCCAGGATATTGGAGATTTACTCTTGTATTAAACTCTGTCCATTGTCCCTCTGACTGGTGAGCAGGTTCAGAATGAAAATGATAAGGCTGTGCTTGGTTGAGTCACCTAGAAAAGCGAACCACAAAAATACTTCATTTAAAAGAAATGACATCTCCCAATGACATTACTCTAGTTCAGGCACTGGGTTTGTATTCTAAGGTTGGAGTTTTAATCTGAATTAGTTCAAATGTTGCAAACAGCAAGTGAGTGGTTCTAATTCAACTCCTAGCTAAATTATGCTCATGACAAAAAAGCTCTTTGAAGTAACACTGCCTTCTGTCTTTCACTATACTACTCTGAAACTGCTTTTGCAGAAAAATGCTTCTAAGTTTACTCTTCACATCCCACTACGCTTAGAAGTGTCAAAAATGTGTCAAACTAATCTGAAAATTGTCAGACCGTCTCTCATTTCCTTCGCAGCTCCCCACTGGCAGCCTGCTTATTCATCATGCATTGACATGGAGATGTTTGTCAATTTCCGAAACCTGGGGTTTAAAACCCTGTCTCTTTCCAACCTCGGGCAGGGCAAGTGGCCGCTGCCGGTGGGCAGCTGAACACCTAAAACCTCCCCCGCACCTGCCATACCAGAACGGCAACAAGGTGGTCTGTAACCACCATGGCCATAAACTGAAAGACAAGAAGTTCCACCTCAACCTGAGGAGGAACTTGCTTACGTTGAGGGTGGTAGAGCACTGGAACAGCTGCCCAGGGAGGTCGTGGAGTCTCCCCGTCTGGAGACATTCCAAACCCACCCGGACGCGTTCCTGTGTCACCTGCTCCAGGTGACCCTGCCTTGGCAGGGAGTTGGCCTGGATGATTTCCAGCGCTCCCTTCCAACCCGAGCTATTCTATGATTCTGTGACCTCCTAAAGAGATGCCTGTCACAGCCGCGGGCAGGGTCACTGCGGGCGGCGCTGCCGCCCGGCCTGGGGGAGCTGTGTCGGGCCCGGCGGCCTCGGCATCGCGCTCCCAGCGCCGCCCGGGCCGCGCTCCCC
>VXAY01006544.1:1299675-1310688 GCA_013399855.1 Oxyruncus cristatus | reverse complement strand
GGCCGCGACTGCGGCGGAGCGGCGGCACCGCCTCCTCCCCCGTCTCTCAGTTCCTGTTGCAGCCGCTCCGGCACCTTCTGGGAACCAGGAAGCTCCTCGGCGGTCCGTAGAGCCGCCGGGGCCGGTGTCACCTGAGCCCGGCGGGGGAGGGCGGTCGGCCCGTGCCCTCCTCGGCAGGTGCGCCGGGCCTGGGGCGCTGCAGCCCCTGCCCGGGGCCCCGCAGGTGGGGCAGGGCAGCAGCCTGGTACCGTCATGTATCACCTCACGGGCACCTTCGCCCGCTGCAAAATCACCTCTTCGGACGGTGTGTCCACTGACACATCGTAACAGCCCTTTATGCCCATCAGGAAAGTGGAGCCTTTCCTATTAAAGGTCGTAAATATTAAGTTAACCTGCGGTTAAATCTGTTTAGCCTTTATTTTTGTCGGGCGCTAAACAAACAGTGTCCCAAACTGCTCAAGAAGGTGGTGCAGCGGGGGCCGGCTGGAGCAAATGCACCGTGCTGTAAACACACATGAAAAGCTTTATACCTTCGAGTGGTTCCCGTGAGTTTGGAAAGGAAATAAAAATAACACCGCCCTTGAGAGGTTTCCAAGCCTCATTCATCTGAGAGGCACTGAGCAGCCAAGTTCCCACCTACACCAAGTTTCCCTCACCAGCATAGTAACACTGCAATGCAAAAGTGCATAAAATAGAATCTGTGGTAGTGGGCCAAAGAAAAAACGTCATTCTTTTCACTCTTCCTCCAGAAACTAATCATCATAGCAACAGCTGAAAAGATGAAAAAAATTCAAGCCAATTATATATTAAACACATAAAACAGCGTTAGTGCATTACTGGGACTGAAAAATCAAATATTCAAAGTCAGGAAATTACAAATATTAACTTTTCCAAAGCAATATCGTTTTGGCTTCCTTGCACATCCTACACACCTCACAGGATATAGATTAACTAATAATAAAATGTATAGATGTACAACAAAAAGAACTGAATGTTGCAGCAGAAACCTTAGCTTGGGGATTTTCTTGGGTTTCCAAGTACTTACTTTCCAGTCCTCATTCTGCAGTAATTCTCGGCTGTGTTTTAACAGCCAGTATTTGCAGCTCCCACTGAAGTAAATGAAATTGTTTGGGGCTTTGTATCCTTAACACATAACCACGCACTTCATATAGCTCAGGGGGTTTAAATGGAATAAAACCATCAAATGTGTATTTTTGTATACCATGAGAGGCCCTCGCAGCAGGCAGCATTAGCTGACCCACTGTTAAGCTGAACTGCTCTGGTGGGATCAGTCTGGACTGAAGGGCTGGGAGAGAGGGCACCGATGCCCATCCCTGCTCTAGCAGGGCAATGGAAGAGCAAGGCAGGGACCCTCCTGCAGCCACCTGGAGCTGCCCAGCTGCAGCACCTGAGGCAGGCTGGCTGTGTCTGGCACCCAGGGATGATACAGAACCTAAAGGGCTCCAGCAGCTGATAAATCTGACTACACGAGAAAGCACGCGTGGGGAGAGGCACGGGACATGATCACAGTCATGTCTGTACATCTGTCTACCCTCCATCTCACCACCATACCTTCTGTGTAAAGCACACAGAATTTGAAAGTCTTTTCTGCGCAAAATGGCCAATACTTTAACAAGATTGAATTTGGATTGGATGATTATCAAAATATTGAGACATTTTATTTGTGGAAAATTTCCATTTGAAATGTACCAGAAAGTGAAGGGGGGAGGAGAAAACTGTGTTTCAGGATTTCAATAAATCTGTATTTTGAATTACGCTAAATATTTTATAAGCCTACTGTGAATTTGTTTCTCTCTTCTCTTAAGCTGCTGATGCTTGCCACTTTTACAGACAGAAGAGTAGTCTGGCAGCCTGTCAAGCTGATCCACTGTGCAACTCCAGCCACTCTTGGACTGGGGTCTGTCTTGGCAGATACAAGCATTGGGTCCCTTGGAATTTATTTTATAGTAATTGGAGAAAAAATAGGTAGGGTTTCTTTCCCAAAGTAAATATATGCTTTGTCACTAGAGTAAATTGACTGCATGCAGTGACTAAACCTTGCCTGCCTGGAAGAGCAGGAAGAGTAGAGAAAGTTCACATTTAAAGTAGAAGGCACACGGCAGAACACCCTGTTGAGGTGAAGCTCACATCTCTCAGAGCTATTATTTCAGGCTCTGTGAAAGCTTAAGCAGACATCTATGCCCAGGTTGCACTTAGTTCATGTTTTCAAGACTGTTTTGCAACCACAGCAGCTTTTAATGAAAGACAATGTTTTAGGAAAGGTGTTGGTGTTCAAAACTACTTCTTGATACTGCCTTGTTTCAGCCTTTCCCTGGAAAAGGGTTAAGGAAGAAGGAAAAACTGAAAGAAAAGCCTAATAGATATGCAGAGAATTGATTAGTTTAGTATATTCTGAAGCTGGGAGTCTAGTTTATTTTCTTTACTCTTTAGTTTCCCTTTCCAAATTAGAACCGTGAAGCAAATGATATTTGGACTTTTCAGAGTCAACTGTTCTACCAGGTAATCCAGAAGACAACAGCCTTTTTCTTTATGTTTTGCATAATGTGAAAATGGCTGAACTCTACCTAAATTGTCTCTGAAAGATTAGCGTAGGGACTGATATAAGAGGATTTGGTGGAGGTGGGGGTGGTGAACATTTATTTCATAGGTATGAGCAACTGAAAGACAGGTAACTTAGAGATAAAGATTCCTACTCTTCAGTTGTAGTTTGCCCATGGTGAATACTCATTAGTCATCTTTGTTGCACTCCAATAATATAAAGGAGCTTTAAAACTTACATAGATACTTACAGAAACTACTCAGCTCTTATATGCGGCCAGTAAAAGAGATCTCAATGTAAACTGACTTGGAGCTACAAGCCTTAATTTTCTCCCAAATTTATTAATGCTTTGCAGTAAGAGGCTCAATGAAACCATACCTGAAAATCTACTTCATCTGAATCAGAGAAAAGGATGGAAGTGCCATCAGGGCAGCTTTATCATATCATAGAATCATAGAATTATTTGGGTTGAAAGGGACCTTAAAGATCATCTACTTCCAACACCCCTGCCACAGAGGCAGGGACACCTTTCAGTTGACCAGGTTGCTCAGAGTTCCTTTCAGCCTGGCCTTGAACACTTACAGAGACCCACAGCTTCTCTGGGCAATCTGTTCCAGTGCCTCATGACCCTCACAGTAAAGATTTTTTTTTCCTAATATCTAGTCTAAACCTTTTCTCTTTCAGTTTGAAGCCATTCCCCCTTGTCCTGATAGCAGGGGTTGCCCCAACCCATTTGCAGCACCTTGCACTTGGTCCTCATGAGATTCCCAGACCTCACGAGATTTGTTGACAGCATAACAAAACACATAGCATACTTTTTAGTTTACAACCAAGTCCAATATGGAAACAACAGGAGGTGTAGATGAAAAACACCAAACAAAATCCCAAACCATAACATCCATAGCCTTTCTGTTATGGAGCAATCTGCCATTCTCTGCCAAATCAAAACCATGTGGGTTTGGGTCTATAAAAGTGGTGCAGTGCAGGGATCTCAAAAAGGGAGATGAGAAGCAGACAGGAAATGACCATGCATCATGTCACTTGGAAACAGTGGAGCAAGGAAGGGAAGTTCCGTGAGAATCCAGTTACTTTTTATAAGTTGAAACCATTACATTCACACATTTAGTGATTTTCTTTCGGCAGGGAAAACATAAAAGGGACAGAGGGAATGGAAAAGCACAAAACCTCTGAAGGCAAGAATTACTCTGTTTAGAATTTAGCGTGGGGGAATTTGAATCCTCCCGTCACAAACTGCAAGCACCCCTGCTTTGTGCAGGGACATTCATGGGGAGCATAGGAAACAGAATTTTCCCTACAAGCAAAGGCCACCCAATGAAATAACAGAGAATTTAGGGATCACTAACTGAATCCAACTTGGTACAGGTCTAAATCTCCCACCCCAATGAACTCCAGCAAGGCTTTCTTTTATTTGCTACCCAGTTCTGAGGTAAAAGAGAACTCTCATCATCATCATAAGCTGGAGCACACATGTTGTCAGTTAGGGAATCTTGGCTATCACAGAAGTCCTCACTAGCTAGGTGCATTTCATTTAATAGTAAAGCATACTACTAATAAAAGTGGTCTTCCTCTTAAACGCTGCTGAAACCCATAAAGGGATTTCCCTCAGAACATTGTTAGCAGAGCTTGCTGAAAGAGATGTTCTCCCCTGGGAATGCCCATGAGTTTGTCAAAAGTGGCAAAATCAAAAAGGATCAAGTTTCCTATTGTATGGTTATAGCAAAATATTTCTTAGAACTCTTTGGTGTGATCAGCAATTTATACCTTTTACCAAGAATTACTTCTTCACTTACCACTGAGTCTGTCTGTACTGGGATCACTTTTAATCCTCCTTCCTTCAAATAAGTCACTGTAGGTTTGTGTTATCTCAGTGGCTATCAGTACATCTATCAACATTACCACCTTCTCAGAACTCACAGACTTGGAAAGCATCTCTTAGAATCCGATTTTGCTCTTCCTTTTAATGGAGTTGGAGGTCTGTTTTGAGGGGCTGGTTATCTGCTTGTTTGAGTCTTACACAGTCATCCCAAATTTTAAATGAGTGACTATGTAATCTCTATTGACTCTGCAATCTCTGATGACCACGCAAAGTTCTCCAAATCTCCAAATTCACAAACATCTATTTCCCCATTAAACTCCTTAGCCATGATACTGTCATGAGACAATACTTAAAAGGAAAACATTGTACTTTTAAGAAACACCACATACCTACATTAGGGCATTTCATCATTCAGCTTCTTTAGAGATAGTGGTTGATTTGAAATAGATCTCTTTCAAGAAGCTTGTCAAGTTTATTAACTAAACACATTTATGTAGTAAATACATGTCTATAAATATTGTATGTTTTTGTTGACTCCTTACATGATCCATACAAACATCTTTTTTTCATCTGTCAGTGTTATTTATTCAAAAAAGCACTATAAGAATCTTAAGTTTTCCTGCTTGAGAACAGGTGATGATTTAAGGTAGACATGACCAAAGGCGACACCTTGCCATGGCTGGGTAAGGACTTTTGTGCTATGTTATCATTAAGTTTCAGGGATGCAGCATTCCACTCGCTGTCATTGTGCTTGCAGCCAGGCTGCGTGCAAAGGCTAATCTGCCCAAACACACACGCTCAGGTAAATGTGCTCATTAATTAATCAGTGAACTCCTGGGCAGAGATCACTGCTTGTATAAAAATGAGGATTCCCTGGCTTTTTAATCAATGTGTCCTACCGACAAGACTGAGAAAGCAGGTCTTTTTAATCAGGTCAGCTTTAATCACAAGTTTAACAAAGGAGATGGGGGAATTTTTGTGAACACAACTTCAAACTACAGAGCTTTAAGAGCCAAGACATTCAGAAGTTTTAAAGTTTACAATATGGCTGTATTAGTTCAGGATTTAGTTTGCTGGTAGTATTTGCAAATCCTTGCAGACTGACCCATAATACCTTTTGTTAGTTAGATTTGCACCATAATGTACAGAGGATGGGAATCATGCATCTACTAAATACTTACAAGCCTTTGTAAGGTTTAACCAAACATTTGCTTTGCCTATGCAGTCTTGATGTCTTATCAGTGGTTCATATGTAAATTAATTTAGAAATTAAAAATGAGTAATATTTCTATGCATATTAACCTCAATTCATAGTCAATTTAGAAAATTTGGGTGGATTTCTAATTTATTCAGACATGACAGCTGGCAGAATCTAACAGTAGAATAAACCACCTTTCAGCTCTGCTGCCCAAATCCAGCCTTCAGACAGCGAATACCAAGTGCTTTCCAGTGGATGCTGATTATTCATAGGAGTGTTTGAAAACAGGCGGTGGTCTTTGCCCAGTTCCAGTTTAGACACAAGTCAGACACCTTGCAACTGGTCTCCCTGTTAGGAACTTCAAAGAAATGAAATACTTAAGAAAGAAAAAAGCTGTTCTCTTCTTTGCATAGTAAAAAAAAAAAAAAACCCAAAAAAACCCACAAAAAAACAAAACAAAAAAAAACAACAAACAAACAAAAAAACACAAAAAAAACCACCAAAAAAAACACAAAAGCAAAAACAAATGAAAACAAACAAAAAAAAACACACAAAAAACAAACCGAACAAACCAAACCAACAAACAAAAAACCCACCAAAAAACAACAAAACCCTCCACACAAAAAAACTCCAAGAAAGTTTCGAGAAACATTGATGGCAATGTTAAGGGAACATACCCAGTTCTTTCCCACAGTTAATGATTATTGTGGAGATTTTTTTCAGCCCAGTAGATAGTTTTCTTAAGGAAGAATTTTTTAGTGAAGAGCAGGGTCAGGTGGCATCTTTCAATATGCATAGATTCAGCAGAAGGAAATCACTCATTCAAGTCATTTGCAAGTAAAAGTTTCGTACCAGATTGAAGGCTTTCTTGCTGAATAAATTCAGTTCTTCTCTTTAGGCAAGAATATACTCCTCATATTTCTCAAATGTATTTTTCAAATGCTTCAGGTTGCAGGTTGCCTGATGTGTATGGTACTCATTAAAATTATGATGGAGCAAGACATTTTTACCATATTTGAAAATTATTTTTCAGAAAGTTCTAATCAAAGCAGTACAAAACAGATTTTTGTTATCAAACGTAAAAATGTCATACTGTTGCTATCATCGGGATGTGGACTTCTTGTGGTGAGACCAAACATCCATAAAATGAGGAACTGAACTTTATTAAAATGAGGATGTGTTAAAAGTCTATACGCTGTTTCAGAAACTATCTGCTGTGTCTAGCAAAAAAAAAAAACCCAAGCAGTAAATCAAGCAATACTAAATATTAAAAGACCAGTTTCCAGCCATTTACTTGCTCTGGATTAAGGCCCTCTGTATGCACTGGCATCACTGTGAAAGAGTATATAGCGACAGATGTTTTATATGGAAATTAGTTATAAAAATCCAGTTTTTCAGCTTTGCAAACAGTATATAATATACAAATAGCCAATAGAGATGGTGTATTTTTATATTTACTTGCATTAAAAGATGAAAAAGCACTGTACAGTTTCTCCTACCAGAATATCTTGCACAATATCCCTAACCCTGTTCTGATATTGCAGCTGACTCTACAGTGAACCCACAGTGCCAGCTTCTTTGGCCAGTGATTTGTCCTCATGTTTTATTGTGGTGCTTTGCTGATAATTAATTGCATAAGATAATTCATTAATGATAACCCTTCCTCTTTGGAAAAGGCAAATTCTTTCTAACATAAAGCAGGGTTTTTTCTATAAGGGAAAAACTGTATCCCTGTGCAATGTATGAATCCTAATGTAGGTATACAGCAAGGTTTTTGAGGAAGACTTGCTACACTGGTTTTTGTTATAACACTTTGTTATGTAATTGGATCACAGGTAAATCATTGAAATGTCAAGTACATTGTCTGCAGGTTTCTTCATTCAAAGGTATTAGGACAATTGACCCAGTAATCACTGTGCTAAATAGCTACAAATAGTTCAGACAGATGGTTTTAGATCCCTATATGTATTTGCTATTGTTGGCTCACCACTGCATCCAATACCAAAAACACAAAACCAATAGAGAGGTTCTAAGCACAGCAGATGTGAGTGTAATCCCAGTAATTAATTAATACAGTGAACTGCTATATTTATTCGTATGCTTACTGAAGAAATTATTGAGTTTAATATCTGGCTAGAATAGGATTGGAAGAAGGAAGTGACAGCTCAAGAAAAGCAATGCCATCAGGGCCAACAGACTATCCCTGGGACAGTACAGCCCCACTGTGTTAATATAGCTGATGGCTTTATTTACTGGAGCTAGTCCTGCTGCCTACCCTAACCACTGGAGCTGTACATCCAGTTTAAGAGCAGAAGAATGGTAGGACACCATACTGCTTGATATTTGAGAGGATGTGCCTGAGAGAGTTCAGAAAGATGACAACAGTCAGGCTGTGGAGTCACCTCACAGTTTTATTGCAGGGCTTCACTTTACACTGGTGGTGAAAGGAACAGAGCTCCCAGCAGTTCTCAAATGTTGCTGTAAGTCTGCCACAGGATCAGGTCACTTTGTTCTCAGAGTCCCAGGCAAACACAAAAATTAAATCACACTGATACGACTTATTTTGCACAGAATTCTCCATCTGTTGCTTTTCTCAATAGTTCCATTAGAAAGTCATGTTGCTTCATACTCTATTATTAACAGATGTTGGAGCACAATAACACATACGTGTTGCTGAGAATTAGAAGGGTTGCTAAGTACAAACCTCTGTCCTAGGACTTGTATCACGACACCAACCAAAGCACCTTCCCACCTGTGGGAAGGGACCTCCAGAGGTCCCCTCGCCCAGCTTCCCACTCAGAGCAGGCTGCTCAGAGTTAGTTCTGAGTATCTTCAAGAGTGGGGGATACTGCAGCCTCCCTGGGAATCCTGCTCACTCCAGTGTTGGACCACTCTCACAGCTAAAAATGAATTATGTGTCGACTCAGAATTTCTCCTGTTTCAACACCTCTTTACTGCCTCTTGTTCTCCCACTGTCCACCTCTGGGAAGAATCAGGCTACAACTTCTCCACACCCTCCCTTCAGTAGCTGCGTACATGGGAGGGGGGGTCACCCTGAAGGCACCTCTCCTTAGAGCTGAACAAGCACAGCTCTTCGAGCCTCCTGTACTTCATCACAAACTCCAGCCACTGGACTTACTTCAGTGTGAGTTTCTTGAGAGGGGGAGCCCAAAAGCAGGAAGAGTAAAGAAGCAGAGGGGCTAATGACTCCCCTTCAGCCGCTGGCTGTCCTTTTGCTCACAGGGCCTGGAGTGCCAGCAGCCTCTTTTTGCTGCAGGAACGTGTTGCTGACTCACATTCAGCTCCTTGCCCACCAGATTCCACAGGTTTTGTTCTGCAATACTGATTTCTGGACAGCAAATCCACAGCATGTATTACATCAGGGCCTTGAATCAACTCCCCTGCCAGGATTTTAGTTGGTTCAGGAGTTCAGCTGACTGAGTTCAAAGTCAGCCTTTTTGCTGATCTGAGCTGTTTGTTGGGAAGAAAGCTAGAGGCAACCTCAGCAAGGGCCTGCCTGCCTCTCCATCCCTCGGGAGCTGCTTCCAAGCTGAGGCGCTCAAGCTTGGCCTCTGCCTGAGCAACACTGCAGCTGTGCTGCAGCTGTGTCAGTGCCCAGTCTCCTATGTCCCTGATCCTGACCTCCTGGCCTGATTTTCTGGCTTGACCTTGAACCATCATCATCACAACAGACTTGCTGTGTGGTCACTGGACCCAGGCTGACACTGATCACTCTTTCCAGGCTTATAGGCACAAGAAACCTCATTTTACCCTTTACATCATTTGCTCATTTCAACTCAGCTGAGCTTCGGATTTTGTAATTCCTTCTCTGCACACTCAAGCAGTGTCTCTGTATACCTCCTGGGCAACCATCACTGCTTCCTCCTTCTGTGTGCTCCCTTTGTGCATCTGACCTCAGTCAGGAGCACCCTCTTCACCCATGCTTCTACTCTGCACCCCTTGATTTACCTTGTGCATACTGCAATAGACTACTCTTACGCTCTAAGGAGGTTGTCCTTGAGGATTATCTTGTTCTCCTGTGCTCCTTATTCCTCCAGGTCTGCCTTCCGTGGGAATTCGCCAATCTCATGGTGATTGCAGCCAAGGCTGCCTGCCCTTAACCTTCCCCTTTTCAACTGCTTTTTCCTTCTTTCTGTGTAACAGGTCCAGTAATCAGTTCATTCATCACCTTCTTCAACAAAATGTCTTTAATACACTCCAGAAACCTCCTGTATTGGTTGTGTGTGGTCCTGCTACCATTCTAGCAGACAGGGTGTTTGAAATCCTCTATGACTGCCTGGGCCTGTGATAAAGAAGCACTCAGAACTAAACAAAAATTCAGCTTTGCGTGCACAACACGTTTAGACTTCAAATATCCCTGCAAACACATTACGTGATACCAGAGAGAAACCTCATCATGCACACCATAGCGTGAGGAGGAAATGCAGATAGAGCTGTGGGGCAACAGCAGCCAACAGGACAATGTAGATCAAGAGGCCATCATCCTAAGTCCTGAATTTGGTGTTGACCCTGAAGAAGTAGAGGTCACTACATCCTTACCACCACCACTTCTTGAAATAGTTAATCTCTGCATGTTTCTATACAAATAGCATCACTAGCAACACATGAGATCTGATGGACTATATTGTAGTACAATAGTCTTGAAATCCTCATCTCCAAGAATCAACTTTTTTTTTTTCTTTTGCAATCTTCTAAGCAGACAAAGAAGAAAAAATCCAAAAATTCCTCGTTCGAGGACCTCTTACACATTAGCATGTAATTTCGTTCTGTAAAATAGTCCAAGGACATGGTCTTTCTGCTCAATTATCTCCTAAGTTTCTTTGATGTCAGCTGTTAAACATAGTATTTTATACCCAGGCTTCACTGATGTGCATTTCAAAAAGCATTGTGAAAGCTGCTATCATTCATGGTTTGCTCATCTCACCTGGTATTGATTATTAACATTCTATTTATATATATATAATCAAGGTTGGGCCTGTTACACAGAGTACAAACCAGTCAATCTGAAATATGCCAAGTGAAAGCATTTCAGAGAGCTTAAAAAGAATTCCTGGTACCAGCATTTTTACACTTAACACAAGTATATCCATTACCAATACGGTCAATTGCAATTGTTTGTTCCACTTTTCATAAAATACTTCGGGACAAAATCTTTTTCCTCACATAACGTATAGTAAGCTTGGCAAGTAGGAAGACACAGGAAATAGTTTTATAGAACAATATGCCATTTTTCTTTTTCACAGAACATATGTCAGCCACCAGCAGACTCGCGGGATGTAATCCATATGAGGGTTCCTCAAATGTGTTACAGAATCTTGCAGAAGAGATTTCTTTCTTCAATTTATAAGCTTGAGATGACGATGAGGTCTAACCAATTTTTCAGTATAGTTAATTAAA
>VXAY01006544.1:1264925-1299656 GCA_013399855.1 Oxyruncus cristatus | reverse complement strand
AAAAGGAGAGGAGAAATAATTCCTTTCCACCATAAAACTATAGAGTATTTCCAGGCATTAGTTAGGTGAATAAAACTTGTTTTGGACTACAGGACCTTTTAATAGTCTTCTAGTTTAGCCTGGAGACACGGTATACTGCAATGCTGATGTGATGCAACTTATCAGTTTTGTAACCTGCAGACTGAATTAAATTTATGTACAGTATTAAGTGTGTTATCAATGTTCTCATATCCTCAAAGTTGTTTTTATAATGGACACAGTAAGAGGTTCTTGAAATAGTCTAACTGCAGTGCCCATGCACATATCCAAATGCTTGCTATTCCTTCTGCTGTTTTCCTGAGAGTGTCTCTGTTAAATGTTATCGCTGAAAATTTAAATTTCTCATCATGCAGTCATCAACTTGTAACAGCAGCAACCCAGAAAAGTAGTAACATGTATGCTTTATTGTAAGATGCTTTCTGACCTGCTGGGGAAGTCAACTAGTATTTTCAACAGATCTGGGCATTATCCATGAAGTAAATCTTTCATCACACAGTTATATGGCAAAGGACAGAGTCATCTACTGACAGTAAATGTAAAGGTATTTGTCTAACCTCTAGTGTTTTGGACCCATTCAGAAACAAAGAGAGCAACCTCACTGCACTTCTCAAACCAAATACTTGCTGGCTTTCACTCCCTGCAACAGAAGAATCTGTGCAAGCCACCTGTAATGGAAGCTACAAATCAGCATCCCTGCAGTCTATCTGCTGTGTCCAGCTACACCTGAGGTATGTGTAACTCAGAATAACTACTACACGGGTTTGCTACTGTAGCTACTCTTTTGCTAAAGTCATCCTGCAGTTAATGTAACCACCCGCACCAAAACCAAGTGAATTAACTAGGGACGGACCAGGGACCCCTATTTCCTAGTGCCTGTTCAAAGCTATGCATCTAAGAGAAGGCATTTACAGAACCAGGCCACGAAAATGTCTGCCAAACGAGAGTATTTTTCTTGATATCATAAACTCAAAATCTACCATTTTCTCACAGCTTAAGAAGAAGCTGTATTGAAAACATCTGTCCTGCAGCTGGATTGCAAGGCAAATAGGATCCTATACAACTGGGACAAGCACTGTTTGACCTGTGATCCGCAAGGTCGCCGTGCGCCTTGCTTCCTTTGTGGTCTTCTTCATCTCATACAGGGGATTTACCTCGGCAGAGCCATTAAGGAGCTAACGGGTGCCAGGGAAAGAGACAAAGGGACTCAGAGGGTAAGTACTAGCAGAGGAAAATTTCCTAAAGCTCTCTAATAAAAAAAATTGCACTTTCTTGTTCCTATATGAAACAGTGCACTTTTCCATGACAAGCACCACCAATGCTGTTTCTGCTTCAACAGAAGTAGGAAAATATCAATGCGTTATGATTAATTTACCTTAAAAGTGATTTTCTCTGTCCTAAGCTTTTCTTTAGATTTTACTGCCTATTCATCTGTGTCTATGAAATAATTACAATTTTTAAAAGTTTTTTTCTGTCTGTATTGTAAATAATTTACCTTAAGGATGTTAATTAGCATTTTATGTTGCAAAGAATATTTTCTTGATGTTCTCTGCAGTAGTTGTTGGGGTTGTTTATATTACTAAACATTTTTGCAATCTTGGTGTCCAAAAAAAGGAATCTTGATCTGAATACATTCAGTTCAACCTTGTCTGTTATGATATTTTTCCAAATATTGTCAAAATAATTTTCTTTGACATGCTTTTTTTTCCCCACATTACTGTGTTGTCAAATTCCTTCTTTTTGCAGATAATTCCTTTTCTTCAAATTCCAGCCTTCTGAGCAGCTCTACTGCCCCTTTTTTATGAGCTCCATCGTCTATGCTCCTGCCTTCAACTCTCTCCATGTTGGACTGAGGTACACATATCAGATAAAGCCTTGAGCACTTAGATAAAGTTGTGTTTTCCCATTTAAAAAGAAACAAATCATTCAATTTTTCTAAAATCTCTCATTCACTAGCTTGTATATAAACTCAAATTTGAGAATAATTGATCTTGAAATGTCTGGCTGAATATACAGCCTGCCTGAAACAAGAGCAGGAGAGCTCCCTCTCTCCACTCCCATAGTTTGTGTGAATCCATGTGGATCCAGCAGGAGACTGATTCAGTGTGTCAGGGGTAGAGGATGGAGGGAACTGCACATCCACCCAAACAGAAACACAGGGTCCTCTGCTGTGGCTGAGAGCATTTTCCGGGAAGAGAGAGGAGTGTGATGACGTTAAACCAAACAAGAGAGGAGAACACAAAGGTCTCTTTGTCAAGTTTCCAAGACACAGTTGCCTTCATCCTTTCTTGGTGTGCAGAATGCTTCCCCTGACCTCCTAATGAAGCCACCAAACACCCGCACTCTTAATATTTCATGCATCGTTTCACTGCATAGACCTTTCTGTCCTCAGCATTTGTCCTGTATCAGTTGTTATCCACTGTATCCTTACAGTCCTGGGGAGCGAGTAACTTCACTTGTGAGGCTGCTGTTACAGAAAGCAGTACTGCCTGTCCCAGTCAATCCAGGAAGGTTTTACACTGGGACCTCAGACTGGAAGAATGAATCTATGGTCTTTTTCAGGGGTGGAGCTGTCTGGTCAGATTCTGTCAGCAGGGACTTGCAGCCCAAGTTCACACTGGGGATCATTACTGGTTCTTTTTCCAAGTGTTAGCATTATCAAAAAAAAAAAAAAAAAAAGGCAGAACCTAAGAAGTCAACTGATAAGTTTGGCAACCCCCAAATCAGCTGTTTGTAACAGCAGTTATATGGAGTAATCCAAACCAAAAGCTATACACAGTCTCACCGTTTCCGCCTTTTGCACCTTCCGGCACAGCAAAGTGCTCCTTTGTGCAGCAGCAGGAAGCGTGTTTTGTGCTCAGTCAGATGCACTTTGTTACCAGATGAGTCACTGTGGTCTTCATCTGTCTCCCAATGCAAGTTCATATTTGGGGGGTTTTTCGTAGTTTTCCCATTACATACCTGAACATTTTTTATATCCGTTTGTAAAATTCAGTGTTCTCATTTTTCAGAACAGCCTCATGTTTTTTAAAATCCTCTTAAATCCACAAGAACAGTCTGTAATTAAAGGCAGAGAATAGACATGTTGAAGGAGACAGATCATGCCCCATATTATTAATATCAGTCCATCTTCACAAAAATCAGGTAATTTATGCCAGCTGATGTTTTAGTCTTGCATTTTAAGCTTCCAATAAGAAATTAGGAAAACAATACTGAGAGTGATCTAGAGAGTTATAAAAAAAGATTTGGAATTTATTATTTTAAGATTTCATTTTGACATTTTTGTATAAAACCCAAATGTTTACTAATCAGGTCAAGGCATGTGTCTATTCGGGAGCCATCACAGTATTGTTGAAGAATTTGGCAAAATTCTCAGATTTACTCTCATTTGTAGCATTTATTGCCAGAATGCTTTGTCCTTTTCCAAGAAATGTGTATTTCTTGGACTCGTTGTCCCCGCTGGTTTATTGATTCCATGGTTATCCTTTCCAAATCACTGTTCCAGCTCATTGATGATTCTATCCAGTGCTGGTTACACAAAATGTTGTTGAAAGTCCTCTTTACTTTGAAAAGCCATGTGTTGACCAGTATTTTTAGTTAACAGATATACTCAGCCAAGATGACAATCTCCAAATTTTCTACTTCTGTGTTTTTTCCGCAGAAGGCAATGAGCTGTTTGCTGCAATGAACTCTTCTGTTTTGCCCATACTTATGGCCACAATCCATGCTCTAAATCACTGTCTACATTATTTTAACATAAATCCCCTTTCAAATACCCTTCTAATTCAATGGCATGCTGTAAATCAAATACACACTATTATAACCGCCTTGAGACTCTACTGGAGCTCTTCAAATATACTCTTTAAAAGCACTGACTTTATGGCAAGCTTCAGGGTAAATTTACAGCAAGATACACAAAGACTTAGTCACGGGATAAAATTCTGCATGCAGAGAAGCTTAATAGCTTGGTCTTCTCAAACACACAGGTGGTTCACTTTAGAAATATATATAGTCCCGCTGAAGTTAATAGAATTATGTGTATGCTTAAGGTTAAGTATATGCATAAGTATTTTCAGGAATATTTCCAGTATTCCTATTTATCTAGATAGCTATGTATTTAAAATCTTACCTTTGTAATCTGGCTGAAATTTTTCTCTTCCAAAGCACTTCATATGCTTTTGGAGTGGCTGGCAGGTTTTGTGGTTAGCAAGACTTGCTAAAAAGAATCTGCTATCTTAAATCATCAAGAAATTGGCTCCAATTAGTCACACTTACTAAAACTGTTTCTAAGAAATGGACCTGGCTGATGACAGTCAGTTCACAGGGTCAAATTTAGGGCCATCTCAGTTTGCCGTTACAGTTTAGGACGCAGAGGTACGTTAAAGGTTTGCAGAGCTTTATTAAGTGAAGTGGAACATAAACAGAGGCTATGCCACTGCCTTTCTTCCTCTCTCCACCCCCTCAGAAAACAAAAAAAAAAGAAAAACAAAATAAAAAAACGAAATGTGATCTCCATTCCTCTCTTTTGCTCTCACTGACAGAGAAGGTTACTTTTGTCAGTCAGCCTTGGAGCGCTGCTTCTTTCTCTGCTTCATATACATGCCCGAGGCTTTAAACCCTGTCTACACAGCTGATTAGAAAGGATATCAAGCTGACAGCCATGATGATGAAGACCAGGAACAGCATGAATAACAGTCCTCGTGGTTTGATATAAAATAACATATCGGATTATCTCCTTTCCAAGAGATTTCTACCACTGCTCAGCAGCTCCACTTCGAAGCTGCAGCTGGTCTCCGGGTACACAATCGTGTGAACAAACCAGGATGAGCCCTGAACAACTGTGATGAGGAACAAACAGTCCATACTTCAAACCACAACTTTCTGATCATCTTGTCATGAGTAATAGGCTCTGTATGAGACAGGACATATTGAAAATGCTAAAAAAGCTAAACTAGCTAATGTTTCTGTAGTGGTTTTGCTGTACAGTAAACCAAGAGAAAATGTCTCAATGTACTTGCCTTCCAAAGGAGTCCCAAAGGAGGAGTCCAGATTGCAATTCTCATCTACATTGTCTGATTTACGAAGATCCTCATCTGCCGAATTCAGCAGCCTACAGAAACGAATCCCAACAAACTACCATTATGAGAAAGCTAAATATTATTCACTATTTCCTGGGCAAAGAACTAAAAATTGGGATATTAAAAAGTCCATTGCCTAGCACTGAGTAACCTTAAACCATGGCAATGCCATTTCTGCCCCAGTATTTCAGATTTCTTAATTTTCAGATCTCTTAATTTTTACTGGCCTTTTCCCCAAGGTCAGTATCATAAGATAGTTAATTACCACATAAATATTTACTCATTCTAAGGGCACCTCAGATCATAGCACAGAATTAATAGAGCTAGCTGGAGGTCTGATCTAGCCACTTCACTTGCACATGCATAAGCCCTTTGCACTTGCTGAAACAATGCAAATGCACACAAGCGTAGAAAGTCCTGGATCCATGACAGTCAGATTTGACTGCTCAATAGAAATAAAACATCCCAGTTTATATCTAAAGCTTCAGAGTACCTGAAAATGGAGTCCTGCCCTTACTGTCCTGCGTAATACAAGCAACTTGATCAGGAAAAAGAAGAGAAACTTGCTAATGTGTGACTGAAGGCATTATACAGATACTCAAACCAAAGGAACACTTCACCCTAACCCCAGTAAAGGTGCCTACAGCTAATGTTAAGAAAGGTTTTTGAGAAACATATTACAGGGAGGTAGAATTATTTATCAATTATGTAATAAACTACCATAAAATCAAACAGGGCAGCATAGTCAAAGACAAAGTTTTTCAAAATATGGAAGAAGCATGAGAAGGGGTTCGAGAGATCACTTCAATAACCTACTGTCGAAACGCACATTCATGTTAGAAAGCTGAACACTAACATGGATTCTATAATGAACTATTTTAATTTTCCTTAAGAGAACCAGTGTTTTCTACTAATGATTTGACAAAGTTATTCCTGAACATGGCAGCCGACAGATTTCTTTATGAAGTAATTATCAAACCAACAAACAAGGCTATTTTAGACTTTTGGAAATTATGTTATAGAAGAGTTGCACATGCAAAATAAATTTGAATTAAGTTATCATAACTTGCTTACAGTTTAGTTGAAAGGAAAAAGAAACAAATGCTGGTCTGTAACTGATTTTTATTTCCAAAGAGCAAATTTTAAGGAAGAGAAACTAAGTGAAGAAAACTTTCCTGAAGTCATCAAGAATATCAACACCAAATTCTCGGAATTTTCTTTAAAATTTGCTAAAACTATTTGGAACTGATAAGTGAAGAAAACTGTTGGGAAAGGACTTCAGAAGCAGCCAGATGATAACCAGTTGCAAAAGCAGTTTTGGAGTATGCACAGAAGCTGATACAAATTGGTAAAGCCAACATAGAACAGGGTAAACAAAAGTGTCTCACACCAGGTGAGATATTTCTGGTAGAAAAAAGCAAGTGGTTCATCTAGCTTAGGAAAAGCGAGGCTGGGAAGGCAGCTGGTCACAGTTTCCGAAACTACCAAAAGTTTTTAGCCAAAGTTATAATACCAACAGCTCAAGGAACTGGGCTAAAAAAATACTCTCCCTGGAGATTTAAGGAGGATATAAGGTTTGTTTTCAGAAAAGTAAATTGTGGAAGGATAATGACAGTGTAGCTTCTTGGATCAGGGCAGAAAACAATGACTGAAAAGGTCACTTCAAACCTAGAGCCTGTGCTCCTATCTTTAGCCTAGTGCTTTGCCCTATTCTAAATACCCTAATAAGTAAATGCAATTTATTGTGCTTTATCAAGTTGTACAAGACATCTTCAGGGAAAACAATAACCAAGCTCTTCTGCATGTTTTTCCCAGAGTCAGGGACTGGAGCCATGGCATTTGGATGAAAAAATCTTTTTTCTTGCCCAGTTTTCTTCCGTGGAGCCAAAGTGTCTGATTCTGCTGGCATCCAATTTCAGTTCTGATTTCAGTCCAGTGAACCTGGTAACTCTGCACTGTGATCTTTTACACCACAAAATTTCTCACTGTCTTTGTAGCCAAGTTTATCATCATCATTTCTTACAATAAAGCAATGCTGCTGACTGTTTGAGATTGTTTCTCACTGTAGTTTCTGGCCTTTCTATTCTGAAGCTCACAGAACTGACGTGTAAACTGGTTTTCTCCTTTACTCCTCTCTTTCCCCAATTGTAGAAAATTACTCTAAAGATCACGTCATCTGTTTCAGTCAGCTTTGCTTTTGGCAAGTAATGTTTCGATATCCATTTCCTGATCCTATTCCTAAACAATCATAAATAGAAAAATGTGAATATAAATATGCCAGTATGAAGTCAATGCCAAATGACTCTTACGTCCCTAATGTCCTATATAATACCAATATAATCTACATTTCAAATCCTGCAAAAGGTTTTTGCATTTGCATTGTCACCACAGGCTCCATGAAGCTGAGACTAGAGTGCCTTTGGTTCTACAGCATGCCAGCCCATCCAGAGGAAAGAGCGCAGCTTTAGATTCTTAAGCTCAGGAAAAAAAAAAATAAAAATAGACCACATTTTCTAGATGGCATCAAGCTGCAACATTGGCAAATATAAACTTCACGTGGATAAGCATGTCTTATCCCACAGTCTAACAGGAAAACAAGGGGAAAAGAAGCGTTGGCTTGCAAGAGCACTGGGGTTTATCAAGACTAGGACAGAGATGCAGACTTCTGTTGATCTGCATTCTCCTTTAAAGCATGCCTGGCTGAGAGGGCACTTCCTTTTGTTATGGGCCAAGGAAAGCAGAGTGCTTTCTCATCAGTTCAAAAGAAAAAAACCAGACCTACCTAGAATACAGATTTTGATATTTCTCTAAGTTATTACAAAAAAAAAGTAATATCTTGCACTAGCAAATTGCTGTCAGTTCATATGGACTCAAGGTATGAACAGCCTGATGAGTCTCATTTTTTTATGGTAAAGTATCTCAATAGCATTCAGCAGATATTTCCACTGATTTTAAAGATGGCCAGATTTCATCTTTCATTCTCAAGGATTTTTATTGCATAAACACGTAGATCACTGTCCACCAGCCTGATATGCTTGCTTCAATAAGGTGTCCCATCTCGTTTTGGAAAAAAGGATGATTTTGGTAAGTCTTGCCACATTCTCTGTTGCCCGTCCACCTTGTGCTGGCACCCACACACTGGTCAGGCAACACCTGCCCAAGGGACAGGGAAATTACACCTTTCCTAGCAGTAAATGAACGTGCTCATTTGAAAGAGGCTTAAAAGACTACCCTGAGGTAGTTTTCTGCCAGTTCAGTGGTTTGAACAAGCCCCACAGAGGGTGAGACAATTTCCAGAGCTGGCAGAGGAGAAGCAGGATCACCTTTGGCCAAGCACCACTCCAGCTCCACCTCTGCAGTGCAGAAGAGTTTTCCTGAGGAGCTAGAAGGGGCAATAACTCAGTTACTGAGAAGTGCAGACTCAGAATAGTAATGGCACAGTAGATAAAGATTTTTTTTTTATATATAAATTATTTAAATCATAATTTTTCTGATGCAGCAGTAGAACTTCTGTTTAAGGAGCACCAAAACAGTCATTTTAGAGATTAAGAGTCCATTTGTTGTGCCTAGTTTGAGGAAGTGCTACAACCACTCTCATTTCAATACTCTCAGACGTTTGCTTTCACCACACAGATGCTGAATTAGTTTCCCAAGCAGGAAGTGTGAGCACAGGGAGAGCATCTGCTTGCAAGCAAGCAGGCACACACTGAGGAGAGGGATCAGACACTGGCACAAACATTCCCTTTCAGACCTCTACTGGGTCACTGAAGTCTCCCCCAGGCCACACATGGCTTTCTGGAAGCATCAGCCCCTCGGTCAATGAAAAGGGCCATTTGTTCCCAGTACCACAGTGCTGCAGCAGCACAGCACTGGTGCTCAAGGGAGGCACTGAGCAGATGCTCTGGGTCGCTGTTTGGTGGTCTGGGCTCTGGCATTGCTCGCTGCAGCTGCTGCTGCTCTGTTCTGTACATATTCAATACCCTTAAAATCTGTGCTCACCTCTCTCCCGTCTGCCCACCACACTAATGCTAAAAGAGGATGTGAATTGAAGTGAACAGGGCAGAAGGTAAGTCTGAAGGGAAGGTAGGCCCATTTCCTGCATTGCACAAAACAGCTCCAGATGAGTTTTCTCCAATCACCTGAGCCACTTCTCTTCAGAAGATTCCAGAAGTCACCCTCGTGACCAGGGCCACCACCACTGAGGTTTCGAGCTTCTGTTTCAGAAGCAATGTGGCTCCAGCAGTTGCCTCCCAAACATCTAACTTATGGGGGAAAAAAAAAACAAAACAAAACACCTTTTCTTCCCCTCACTAACACCAGCATTACTTGAGGCCATCTCACAGCCCAATGCCAAGATCTTATTTCTGGCCCTGGAGGCAAGTTCACCTGATTCAGCATCACTTTACAGTACTGAACCCAAACATGTGCTGATGCAACGAGCCGGCCACAGCTTTGCCGCTCTGCAGATGAGCAATTACTCGTGCTGAGGCTCCATATTAGTCTCCTGAGTCCAGACAAATTCACAAGGAATAGTGCTTGTCACAGCCACCAGGGTGAATACAGTGCTCTTCCAGCTTGGACCCATGCCAGGTTCAGTTCAATCCCCAGCTGCAGAGCAATCCATGCTTTCCAAATGAAGGAGGACAAGTTTAGCGGGTAGCATAGCAAAGCAGAAAATAACTATTCCATGAGAGGTTTTGAAGTTTCTCCGTTTATTTTTTTTTCCACTGCAGAAATGTCGCAGTCGGTTTCCTGTATCCCAGATGACTGACCAAACAGCTCAGGATCACAGAGTTACCCTGAGGGCAGTTTCTGGATTGTCACCAGGTAACAGAAAACTGTCATGTCAGGCCGTGTGTGACTTCATATCTTTGGGTCTTGAATGCAAGTGTTAGACCAGCCTCCCACTTCTGTTTTACTGAGGCCACTGGTAAAGGGTGTTCAATGCCACTTAACTTGCATTATAAACATAACTGGTCCTATAAAGTGGTTGTTTGTTTTTTTTTTTTTTCAATTTGACAATGAGATTTTTCCAAAATACTCTGTCACTGAGTTGCTGATTTTAATAGAAGTTTCCATATAAATTCTTAACTCAGACTAGTTTCAGGTCCTCATTCAGTTTTCTAACCAGGGCCTGAGAGCACCAACAGACTGTGCAGCTATTTCCCTCCCCCATCTACTTCCTAAAGCTACCTGTGGTATACTGGAGCTATTCCATCTGGGATTGAGCTCTCATGAGAAAGCATTGTAAGAAATCCCACTCCTTCACTTGTCAAGTGTCATTTCATGGATTTTTTTAGAGTCAAAGTTTTCTGCTAAAAATCTTTGTTATAACAGTAAATGTAAAAATAAAGTTCAGTTTCCAAAATTCTAGTAGTCTGTCAGGTATTAAAATTGTGTTTGAGGCAATAGTTTGAACTATTGCTTTTTAATGATAAAACATTTAATAAAAATGCTTCAAGGTTGTTACTATGGAGTACCTAGATCACCTGGAGCTATAGGAATAAGCACCTTGTAATGTATAATGAATGCTGAGGCTCTACTTAGTTTTGCCCAGGGCTTGTTTTGCCTTAAAATGCTGGGGTTTGTTTTGGGGTTGCTTGTTTCAGTAACATTTGTTGTAGTTTTAAAGGGCTTAACAATATTCCAGGGAGAATTCTAGTGCTGATGTTTTACATTTTTCTATAGTGACTACCCAACTTTTTTGCATAGTTGATTTTGAACTCATGCAAGAGCAGTTTCAGCAGAAAAATTACCATTTATAACTTTATAGGTAGAACCACTAGTAGGCAGGATAGTGATGAAGTAGACTGATCTGCCCTTCTCCTGAGACACAGGAGAAATTAAAATGTTCCCTATCCACTCCCATCTTAGATGAGATGCTAACAAGAAGCAGGGAACCCTATACACTGTCAAGGCCTTATTTCAAAGGGAACAGAACACTTACATTTTTATGAATAGTGCTGAGTGCCAAAGGTATTGGATAAACATACATCATTTCCGTGCAGTTTTATGAGTCATTCTGTACCATGTATTAATCCCAGATGCTATGGGAACATCACCTTTTAAATGAATACTGGTGTCTGAACCTTATTGACTTCTGCTGCCCAGAGCCACCACAGCCCTACAACATCCACGTAGAAGGCATAGCTCCCTGTTCCCTCTCCTCTCCTGGGGGGCAGCCTTCCTCCACCTGGTAGTTCAAAGTTAGTTTGGATGCTTCAAAAAGTAAAGAGTTCATTGGTTCCAGGCCTGCTGAACAGATTTTGTCAAGCTTTTAGATATTTGACAATATTAGGTTGTTCCTTCATGGTGCAGATGGAGAACGTGAGCACAGACAGGCATAGAGCATTTGGTTTATCAAGGTGCTTGGTTGCCCACACATGCAGCTCAGCACTTCTAGAAAGCACAGAAACAGAGGTGTGAGTGCTTTTGAAAGCACTTATTTCCTTCATCTTTGAGGGAAGATCACCTAGGCCAAGTTGTGTTGATGTTGTTGGGTTTGTTTTTTTTTTTACAGCAGCAAAAGTTACCTTACCTTTGATCATTCCTGGGATGAGTCTACAGTTCAGCTGCAGCTCCAGAATTCCACTAGTCAAAATATTCCAAATCTTGAAACCTTCAATAATTTCAAATAGTTACTACAGTCCTTTAAAGTTCAATGTTTACTGCAGAAAGTAAACAGAAACCTGCAAAAAGTGGAGCTCAGCTCCTTGATTCACATTTTCCAACAGTGGCAACGCTCCTGTGTGTGCTTCAGTGGGGAGTCAAGAAACCTGATACATCCAACCACAGCACCATGACCTCAGTTTAAGGAGACTGGAGCCAGTTGTTTCTGGATGACTCACTGCTCTTTGAAATCCCAGAGATTAGTGACAGAATGGCTTGGGATGAAGACTAGGATGAGCTGTAAATAAGCATTAACTCCCAAAATACAGCATCCTATTCACCAGTACTTTCTCTAGACATACAGGATCTACCAGACATCTTTTCAAGAAGTTTTAAATGCAGTAGGTAAAAAGAGGTTCATCCCATGAATGATCCCACTGGCATTTTCTCCATGTCTCGTGTAACAAGTTAGCATTTTTAGAGCCTCACTTCCAAATTCTCACACCCTGGATTTTGTGAGCTGTTTGCTGAATGCTAGGCATCCTTGCAGTGTGTTATACAGAGAAACCTGAAAGCTCTTTAGAAAAACTCATCAACCTTCACTCCAACTCCTGGCATACAGATAGTTTTCAGAGACAAAATTCATCTTTTTTTTTTTTAAATTTTCTGGCCAAAGGCCATGCTATTCATCAGTAGTCTAGGTTGGATTTGTGACATAGTTTAGTTACCTGCTCAAGCCACAAGACCCTTTTGCTGAAACAAAGGGCAGAAAGAACACAAGAAACCTATCCAAAACAGTGTTTTCTTGTCCATGTCCAAGAAAAATATACTACTTTTTTAATAACAGGATAACATTTTTACTGAGATAATACAAAAAATTTCTTTTTTCCATCAGCTAGCAATGCACTCTAGTAAATACATTTTTCATTTCTGCACAAATCAGTCTAATTATTCCATTATGGAATAAGAAAATATGTATTTTGACATGTCTTTTGCCATTTTAAATTGCTTTATTCTTATGGGATTCAAGGTACTGTCCCTTAAAGCATGCCAGGGGCATGTGAATGATAATGCAAACAGAAGCATGGTCTGAAATTCTCTTGAATTTTTAAAATTTTGGAAAGTATGAGCCTATAACTGCAAATATGCATAAAACTATTTGATATTAAACCACCTGAAATGAAGACAAAGCATCAAACTGTCTTTCCAGTTTATTCTTCACTTTTTAGAAAAGTTAAAGTATCTAATAAAAAGACATAATATCACATTTTTTTCTCATACAGAATGAGATCCACATATGTATTCAGGGGTCGTATACAGTATCTGCAATCCCCAAAGACCCAATTCCAGGTCCCTTCTTGCCTTCTATAGAGAGCTCTTCCAGACTTGTAAAACAAATCACATCCTATCACGATTTTTCAAGACTTTCAGTCACTCACAAGTGACTGGAGAAGGGGGAAGGAAAAAAAAAAAGATCGAGTCGGACAAAGAGCAAGAGTAGCCCATGGCATAGTAGAAGTAGCAACACAGCAGCAAGCAAGTTAAGAAGAGATATTTACAGACAGCCTGCACTTAATCAATAGAAAATATTTAATATATACCAGTGCTTTCCAGCTGCCAAACCCCCAGTAATTCCCGCTAACTCCTTTCATGCATAATCCTCACAAGAAGTATTTATAAGCTATTTCTTTGGCACAGAATTGTTTTAATGTTCTTACAGTTTATACCTGATTTACTACCCAGTTTCTGGTCACTATGTACCACAAAAGATTTTTCCTTTCCTCTGAGTTGCAGGAAAGAGGCTGGAGCTGCTGTGCATGAGCTCTGGATACATTTCAGTTTGGGATATTTCTTTGACAGTAAGAGACAAGATGAGAGCTCAGACAATCCACAGTATTCCAATGAATTAACATCAGATGACTTTGCACAGTGGCTGTGACAAGCAATAATTTGAATCCAAACCATGTAGAAGGCCTAATTCTGTTCAGGCATAAATTGGAGCAACTCCACTGAAGCAAATCCAATTTACTGCAGAGGTATCACAGGATGCACACACTGCAGCTCTGGGCATTGCAGGGCCTCACAAAGGCATGGCACGACATACAGACACACAGGCTCTGTTTTCTGTACAAACCCTGGAGCCCATGTGAAAAGATTCACCAACACCTTTATTGCTGGAATGGTACCACCCACGGTGACAAATACCAATCTCAACTCACTCCTCCACAGCAGCAACTTCTCCCTGCGAGGACTGCAAGTTACAACAGTAACCAAAAATTGCCCTGACACCTCTCAGAGCTGCTGCTTTAGGATCACTCCTCCTGCACCACAAAGAAAGCTGCAACCCTTCTCCTTGAAATCCTCTGTGCTGCTGCCTCAGGAGGACGTCCCCCTGTGGTGTGTGACACCTGTGCCAGCCCTGCATCACAACAGCTCTCACTGCTCCATTTCCTACCTCTTCCCCAGCCTTCCTCTTCCCAAGCCAGTGCACAGGCAGGACTGATAGCAAGGTTTTTCCTCCATTTCTTTTTGTTCAATGTTTTCAGCTCCTGAGACTCAGGTGGAGTCAGGGCATGTCAGCACCTCCACATGCCCAGGAGGGAGAGGGGCCCTGTGCTCCCAGTCTGACCAGCCAAGGCACGAGCAGTTTGCAAATGGACCAGTCCTCCACAGCACTGTCTCTGTCCTGATCGCCTTTGCCATCCTTTTTCGTTCCCTCTGGACATGAGGAGCTGGAAACATGTGAATTAACTCACCAAATGCAATAGGATACCTTTACATTTTGGCAAAAAAAGGCACTTGCATTGTGACCTACGTCTGCTGTGACCACAAAAAGTAACTGCATTTATGATTTGCATATGCAAATTATCCCCCAGATTTCGTTAATCTGTTCCTAAAAATGCTGCCAAGGAAGTGGGAGGTCTGTTTAAGGATAGATTCAATGGGTTAATTTATTTGTTATTTAATAGAGCAATTCTTCCATGTTTATCTAACAGTTTTCTCCTAGCCACTGGTGCACCATTATCAAATTAAATAACATCAGGCTATCAGATTATTGTATTTTTGTATGAACCAACAAATGCTTAATGGGTTTTGTTTTAGAAGTGAAAAATATTCATATTAAAGGAGATTAATGCAATAAAAAAATCTATATTAATATCTGAGCAATAAGGGATATGAATTAATGGATAGATGACCTAGTTACAAAAATGTAATGGTTTTAAAAAATTCAATATTATGTATTTTTAAACCTCACACTGTTAAGTCTTTGAATATACTTCAGTAAAGAAGCCTTCTGTTATGCAAAAATGTTGTACATTCTGACACAGAAACATGAGCTTGATTTTAATTGAAAGAAATCTTGACGCCCTATCACCTAGGAAGCAGGGTTATAGCTCATAATGAAGCATTCCAAGTGTTGATGGGCAATAGCCACTGCTGCCTGCCCAGGTTTCAGGCCAGCAGTGAGCAATGGCACTCTGGTTACGGCCAAAAAGGTAAACTGCTTTTGACCAGCACAGCCAACGCTCCTTCAGTCTCCAGGCCACGCTGCTGAGCGGCTGGTGCTGTCACCCAAAGGAGGAGCTTAACAGGAGGAAGAGGGGCCAGCATTCCCCACCACCTCGGCAGCGTGCTCTGATCACTGCAGTGACAGCATCTACGAAGAAAAGTCTCGGGGGAAAGATCATCTGCCTCCAAGCCCTTGCCCAATCTACAACTCTACGTGCTGCATCTCTAGCTTCCATATTGCATATCTAATCAGTTCTATACTCTGTAAGAGCTAAATACAGTCTTCAGCTCTGAGAATAAGAAAATGTCCAAATTACATGTCCTCTAATGAACAGAATTCTCCTCTTAAACCATGAGTTCTTCTGCTTGCTCACCCAATTATTCCTGCCTTCTCTATCCAGCTCCTACCACTCAGCTTCAGATCAGCCAGTCATCATTTATTTTCTTCATTCCGTCACCAACAACTCCAACACCATGCAATAAAGCTACACTGGACAGCTTCAGAGCAAGATGTTTCAGACTAGAAGCACTTAAAGTTAGACCTTGCAATATTATAGCAATAATGCCTCCAGAAATTAAGTTAAGGCCGTGTCAACTTCATAATTTTTTAATGCTACATCTTATTCCAGGATGAAGAATTTCTGGGGAAGCTTGAATGACTGAGAAAAGAAATTTAGGCTTGTTTTAGTTTCCTGTTTTTTGTCTTATAAAGCCATCACAATGAATCAGTAGCTAAGACTTGTAAATACTATCCTACCTCATCTCTCTGGTTATTACTCAGCCAAGCCTTTCTAAAATATTTAAGTAATCATTCTCTATCTCTATTAAAACAACAGATGGAATTCCCAACCTTCAATTTTATGTCAGGATTCTGCAGCAATTTATTAACAGCTTGAACTCTGTTCTCTTGAGGGTTTAACCTGATGGTTGAACCCAATTACATTACAGTCCTTTGTTCATCAAGGGACATATGTAATATGATATTAAATATGAAACAACTCGTGCCTGAATAATGTAGTCTTTGTGACTTTGTGATACAAATTGATGGAGTATGGAAGCCCCAATTCCAATCACACAAACCGTTCTTAGTTCTGATCTTATATCTCAAATTCAGGACTAATTCCACTGCTGTCAGTGGACTTACTAGTGTGTAACTAGAATAAATTAGAGCTGAATCATGGTTTGTCTTTCTCTTTCATTATCATCAAGGCATTCTGAAGTCTAGTCATGCAGCCCACAAGCTGGGTTTCGGCTCCCAGAAAATGAGTGCACATTTAAATCAGCATATACCTCCTGTATATCATATCAATCACATCAGCACAACCTAGGGAAACCCCTCCACACACAGTGTCCAGATTATAATTCCATGCAGCTCAAATAGTTTTTCAACATGGCGTGGAAACCTCCCACACAGTGAGAAATCTTGTGCTTTGCTGTAGCAGTTGTGTTTGCCAATGTGTTTAAAAAATCATTCCCTATGAGCTAACTTTGACAGGTTAGCATATTGCTTTTTCTATTATCAATCTTCCCTTCCTACCCTACTTTTTCCTTTTTGCAACACGACACAAGCCTTGAATGTTCATCACTGTGCCTCTCCCACATGGTGCTCCCAGTCCCACACTTCGTGAGTGGCACTCCTGAGCTCATCCATCCAGCTCATGCCCCCCTGCTTTGTACCTGTGTTCCACCTCCACTGCCAAGCTACAGATACATAAAAAAAACTAATTATCAAGTTAGACCCATGAACACCTAATAACCGAGGAGCCTTATATGCAGGGAATATCACTGGCTAAAGAGCTTTTGCTTGTTTTGTGATAATATACATGTTCATTGCAAGGCTCAGTGTCCAGCTGAAGCACTGCTGTCAAAACAGTTCCCTAGGAACACGGGAGACCAAGGGCACTCGTTTTTTATGTTAACCTATAATTACAGTAGCAGAAGAGTGTATTTTGAGACATCCAGCACACCAAAATTAGCAGGCTGTCAGCATACTTGGCACACAATAGGAAGGACAGAATGGGTGGAATCACATCTCCCTGAACTACAGATCTCAGAAAACCCACACCTAAAGCGGGAAAAAGTCAGTGTATCATCCACGGGGAAGAAATAAGCGCTTCAAAAGCATAAATAACCTCACTGAAGGACAAATCTTTGGGAGACTTATCGTACTTCAGATGAGTACAGTAACTTGACTACAGAGTAACTGCCAGCTCAGGTATGGGTACCTACAGCAGAAGTGTCTAAACAAGGAAGGGGTCTAAATATGGAATGTCTAGACA
Organism: Oxyruncus cristatus; assembly: GCA_013399855.1. Taxonomy (NCBI): domain Eukaryota; kingdom Metazoa; phylum Chordata; class Aves; order Passeriformes; family Cotingidae; genus Oxyruncus; species Oxyruncus cristatus. Next base: position 1,282,144 of record VXAY01006544.1, on the reverse strand, counting down.
GGGAATCCCCACAGAGCACAGTCAAGGGGAAAAATATATTTAATAAACATAAACACTTACCTGACCCAAGTCCTACTTACAATCATCTTGGTTAACACAGTCCTACACACTGGGTCTCAAGATGGCCATTGAAGACCAGATCTTTTTCTTTGCCAGATGTTAGTCTTCTAGAAAAACTCTATTTGTACTTGTAACTCAGATAAAATTCAGTTCAAAGGCTGTGATTCTGTTTCTATCCCTTGGAGCAGTTTTGCTGCTAGCTCTGAAAGCTTTAAAATCAAGACTAGATTTTTAGATTATTTCATCAGAGAGCAATAACACTTTCTTTATGGTTCAGTGTCGTGTGTAATTGCCAGTGTTAATCTACACAGAAGTATTCTAAATCCCAGTTCTGAAGAAACTCTAACCTTGTCCAAGTTTGTTTCCTGGAGCTGAGTGAAACCAAAGCACGTGCCTGAGTTTTTGAATAAAGTCTAGGAAGTTTTTAATCATTACCTTTCATTTGGTAAGGTCTCCACTTTTAACCTTTTTTAAGCTCATTTAGTGGTTCAGATCCTTTAGATTACTAAAGTTTGTCATATTTTTCATATACCTTTCTGGTATGAATTTAAAATCCAGTCAAAAAGCTTGGTGGCTGACTCCATCTTAAACTTTGGTGACAGAAGACTTTGACTGCATTGTTCCTAGTACCTCCATCTACCTGACAGTTCCCTTTGCATGGAAAGAAAATTGATTGCTTAAGAAGTTTAGGCCCTTTCCAGCTGAATCACTGGTATCCTCAGTTCTGATTTGCTGTGTATCTCCTCTCCTCATTCACCTCCCATTTTAAGACAACCAACCTTTTTCACATTCTAAAAAGCATGAGCTCAGCACCTCTGAAAAGCAGTGGGTTTTTTTCCTTGCAACTCCTCATGCAGTGCAAGTTGAGCTGAGACCAAGTTGTACATTAATTATTCTGTTGTGGTTTTGGTGCTTAAACAATCATGTTTCACAGCTGAGAAAGCCGCGGTTTGAAAGCACATGCAATGATCTTTTTGTGTATACATCAATCTGCCATGTATAAAAGCAGTAATTTAGGATGATTAAGAGAAAGATCGGAAGGCCTGCCCCAAGGCTGAGGTGTGAAGTCCTCAGTCAATCCCTCTGTGAATGCATCGCTGTGGCACATTATGAAACATAAGCAATTGCACCAAGTCCTCAACCAAACCAGTATGAAATTTAGATCTGAAATGACAGGTTTGCTTTTGTGACAGGTCAAGCTTGGTAACTTCTTAAAATTATGTTCCCATCTTATTGCACCAAAGCCTGTCAAGCCCCTGCTCTCTCCAGTTCCCAGCAGACTGGCTGGCTCTGCTGTAGACTTGCTTTTCTGTCTCAGAAGTCTGATGCTCTTTGCTCACCCACACAGGTCCCATCCCACCAGATGACAAGGCTGAACTCCACACTGGAGATAACCCATGGTTTCAACAAGAGCAAGTTAACTAGTTAAGAGCCTCCAGCTCTCAAAATGCTCACGTGTTTCAAGACTTCAAGGAGTTGATTTTAGAAGTGTTCCATTAAACCTTTTCTTCGTTCGCTGCCAAAATCTCTTAAGATGTGAAGTCTGTCTCATCTCTGACACACCTGGCTGAGGGGAGTGCTAGAGCCCCCACAGGACAGGGGGTCAGCAAGCTCAGATCCTCACTCTCCTGCACTGCATACACATGAGGCATTTTTTTCTACTCAGAATTATTTTACCCATCATTCTCAGCAGTGTAGTACAGTAACACATTCCACAACTTAAATGAGAACTAATTTTTTTTTTTAATCATATCTTTAGTTAGCAAAACACAAGCCAGAGAGCACAAAATAAGCCATCATTCTACAAACAAGGTCCAGTCACAAAAATCAGGAAAAAGACAATGATACAGTACATGGACTAATCTGTTCTAGTCACAGCTAAGAGCATGACTATAGAGCAAGTCAAACTTAGCACTTAGGAATTAGTTATTTAGCCCTTACACAAAAGACACAAACACTTGCATAACCCAAGATTTCTATGAGTTCACACTCTTGCATATTTTAAGCCATGTGCAGAGTCAGAGTCACTACAAACTCGTCTTTTTGTGTATCAGACTACAATCAAACATGAATTAATTTTGGATATTGTTTTTTAAATGCTCCAAGGATATTTTCAAAGCACATTTTCTATAGAGAAATAAATAAGAGACCTACTTCATACTATGACCAATGTAACTTTACAACAGTACTTAGCAACTAAACAGTAAACTGGATATGAAAAGTCGAAGGACTCTTCCAAACTTGATTCTTTAGCAACACTGTGGCATGCAGAAGTGGCACTGTCATACAGCTGAAGGGGCGGAGTCCAGAAGACAGAAAAGACATCCAAAGTTGACATATGAAATCTCTGAAACCCTCAGTGCCTTGGCATGCTGCCATCCTGTGCCTGGACTTGTCCTTCCCCACACAAGTCTAGACTCAACCCATTAAAGGCAACGAGAGTCATGTCTTTAAGGGGTTTAAAAAGGAAATTTTACAGAGCTCACAATGGTTAGAAGTGCTTTATTTTTCTTTATTTTTAATTGTCTAGAAAAACAAACAGCTTTTGTCTTCCTAAGCCATAGGGGGTGGGGAGGGAGGCAGCGTTTTGCTGTTTGGGGTTTTTTTGGAGCAGCGTGAAAAATACATTAACTTACTCCTATTTCATTGATTTTGTTGCTTTTCTCTAATAATAAAAAAACCCATGAAGGCTACAGATTAGTTATAAATGCAATAGTGCTTCTTAATAACCAATCAAACCTTACCCTACAATTTGAGATCCGTTAAACAGCTACCAACAGGCACAGGCAACGGGGAAGATAAAACTTGGGCTTCTCAGGGTTTTTTTCTCATACACAGCAGGAGAGCTCATGATGCATACTACCCTGGAGCATTACCTCAAGGAAAAACAGGCTTCTGTATCAAACTGGCAGTGTGCTTATGAAATCCATACTCTACTGGCAAATATTGATCCCTCTGAGCAAGAACTAAGTGGATTTCACTGATCCAATCAGGTAGGTGGCTTATCATCCTGTAGGCAACAAGGAAAGGGAGAAAAGCTCTCTAGAGACACAGATCCAGAACATAGGCTAAATAGGTTAGAAAGAAGGGACACCTGACTATCCAAGCTAAGAGCCTTATTTATTTATTCAGTGGTTCTCTAAAGCTGTTGCCACACATGGGTAGAATCCAGGGCAGAGGGAAATTTCAGATCCTAGACCTCACAAGTTACATACAGGAACAAGTGGAAAACCCTAATAGAAACACCACAGAAGTAGTAAAAGGACTCTATAGAACATAAACAAAGCTCTTCAGCCCAACAGTGGCTCTAGCTCTGTGAAGAGCAGAGTAACACAGGCATTCAAATTTCTCCTTCCAGTTTAAGTAATTTTTTTTAAAAAAAAGAGCAGTACTTCACTTTATGAGATAATTCCCAGGTACAAGCAATAAAAGTCTTAGTTAGTGTTAATACTAATCTCTTTAGATCATATAAAGATGATTGTTTACAGTGCTCTGCTAAGTCATAACAAAGAAGCACTAAAAAAAAACTGCATTCAACAGCCTGAAGTACACATACAGCCTTTGACTGGTGTTTGGCACAGGGCTGAGGGAGGAGAACTACAAGAAAGGCTCTGTGCTTATTTTCCTGGTTTCTAAGGCATCAAAATTTATGTCCCTCCTAAAATGAGATATGTAAAAAAAACAGACAAGAAAAAGTCAGCATCACCATGTCGCGAAGAAATATCTGATAATTATCTCAAGGCAACCCTTCTTAATTACTAATACTATAAGACACAGAAATATTAGTGGAATGATTACTCAAGAGCAAATGCAGCCCTAAATGGGGACCAGCAGCTGCACCCCAATGTTGTGATGAGAGCAACATGCCACACCTCGCCTGTGTGAGGCACAACCCCCTCAGAACTCAGTTCAGAGCTGTGCCAGCCACAGTCAGCAGCAGCTCATACTTAACCATCAGCCTTTTTCAAATATTATCCTTTTTTTATTTATTTATTTATTTTCCAGTGTCAGGAGAGATTAGGAGCGTGAATAAGGGCCTTGGAAGGGGAAGGCAGTCTTGTGAGGAAGGTAAACCCCATTAAAAGAGAGCTAGTATCTTGCAATCAGTTAGGCACCCACATGTTCAATGCAGAAAGTTGCATTGAAGCGTTGAAGAAATAAATTACTCCATCAAAACCTACCACTGGAGGCAGCAACTGAAAAAAAGTTTTAGGTTTCTCCTGAGATTAAAGTACCAACCATAAAGACTTCTGTCTGGGTTTACCAGCTTCTTTTGCTTAAGACCCCCAGCAGCTCGGAGGCAGTTGCAGGAGAAGTCACCTCTCAGTTCAACTAGTTATTTATGGAAATAGAATACAGTTTTACAATACTTCACTCCCAAATGCCTCTTTCCTGAAAAACAGCCGCTAATACATGTACTCCACTCCTCCAAATAAAGTTTTTTGAAAAAATTAATTCAGAAAATAAGGAAGTCCAGTGGTCACCAACATCTTTAGTAGCAGAAATCTTGATATGGTTCCTTTCAGATAGTATCAATTCCATTGCTTTCCTACTTACAAAAATTCTCCATCAGGTGTATTTAACAGATGATTTACCTTCAAGCTCAGAAGGAAAAATAGACTCACTTTCTGGAAATACCTGGTAGGGCACTGCAAGGCACCAGCAGCCCCTCTGGTGAGCAAGGAAGCCTCTCCTGGGTGCGGGGTCAGACAGCCATAACCCATTCCACCACCCCAGCACAGGAGCAGGGCAGGCTGGAGCCAGTGGCCAGACAGGGCCTTGGTGATGGACCAGATCCAAGGTCAAGCCAGGACACCACCCAGTCAGTGCTTGGATTGGCAGCATCCACAGCCAAGCAGGAGAACAGCAGTGGTGCTCTGAACACCACCACACCTACACACAGCTGGGAGAGAGAATGATAGCCTGGGCTGAGCTTAAATAGAGCCCTGAGCCTCACAGGTGGGGGTGGTGCCCAGGTGAGGCTGCTCCTTATGGAGCTTGTTGGTGCCCTCAGGGACCAGGCAATTACTTCTAGCTGCCAAGCATATTTTCTATTACCTTATTTAGGTTCAGGAGAAAGATACATACATGTCCCGTATATGCATACACAGAATAATCCCCCTTAGCATTGTCTCCAGCTCATTCCTACCATTGAAATTAGTTAATCCACCCATGGTCTCTCCTGTAGTCTTCACCATCTTTCTAAGTGCCTTCATCCAAATAACTGGGTGTTTCTGCCATGCAGTAATTTGAGGCGGTTTGTGTTATTAGTTTGGGATAGAAACAACATGGTAGAAATCCTGGGTTTTTTACTGGAGCTTCCTCCAGTATCATCACCTCTTGAACTGTGCTACTGATAAAAATATATTTTCAGTGTTCACAGGGTGCAGTAGAAGACATGCAATAAAACATTCAGTCCAAAGGAGTGATAGGATACTCCCACCTCCTTCCTCACAGGGATGAAAAGGGACTGTGCATAACTGTGCCTACAGTCTCTGTAGGCAGCAACAGGGTGGCTTCAACCAACAGATTCTAGATCCCATGGATTATGAGTCTACTGTACGCACCACTAAATGGTCTTTCCAGCACGACAGAATGCAGTCCTGACAGAATCAGAAGGGTTTTATTTGCCCATGTATTACCTGAATACTGTTTTATGATGGCTGCCACTTTAGGTCATGGATAAAGCGAACGAAAAATTTAATGCTAGTTTGAAGTAGACTGAATTAGGTTATTCTAGCCTAAGTTTTTTTATTAGTTTGCATTATTAGTTTAACGCCTTTTGCTCTAGGAAGGACCTAGAAAAACATATCTATATCTTTTCCTTACTGGAGCTAAAGTTATGTGATAACTCTAAGTCTTCTACAAGCACTCACAAAAATTGAATTTGTGTTTTCACTTGTAATCATTAAAAATAGTTTTAGAAGACTATTTTTTTTGTTTTTTTTTTTCTGTGAGAGAACATAATCTTCATCCAATTTGCAGAGGAAAGGGTCTCTCTTCCCAAGTGGAGCCCTTTACATTCCTACATGCCTTATACAAACAAAATTGCGTAGTCCTTGAAATGCTAATGTTAGTTCTTGCAATGGACTTCCTCCATATGTGTTAGAGAAGAAGCAATGAATCATAGGGGAAAACACAGGCTAAAGCAAAGCAGGCCTTTCACGTTAAATGCTACCATATACAGCATTTCAATTAGCTAATATTGATACTCTAATTTTGTATGTTGGTGATCGCACGTGCAATACATAATAGCAAATTACTGCAATCACCAACTGTTGAACGACTGCTTCTGATTCACTAGCTACTCTTTGATCTGAAAATTGTGGTTTCCTATTAACAGTTAAGTACCATAAATATACATTAATTTAAATGAGAAAGGAGGTAAGTTTACACAACACAAGAAAAAATAAGGCAAGGGAAAAGGCGCAGCAGTGAGTAATCATGTAGGTAATGGCAGGCTCCCTATTATGCTCTTTCCTTCTCCTCCTTGCTGCTGTAAAAATCACAGTGGTTGTTACTGCTAAAGAGAATTTGACACTACAACAATCTCTCAGACCCCCAAGCATTTCAGACTGCTCCCCTTTCCCAGTTTCCTTGATCTCAAAAAGCATTGTGGGCACTGGACAGTCTCTCTTTTGTGAAGAGCTGTGCAGAGGATTTACATTGATATAGTCAGAGGGCCTGAGATGATATTCAAGATCTAATTGTCATTTCATTTTTGCTAAGATTGGCTTACATCATGGTAAAGTAAGGCAGCATTAGCAGGCATCGTGTTCTCACAACTGCATAACTGCCTGTTTTTTCTCTGGCTAAGAGTGCAGTGGTGATGAGAGGAACACCAAGAGAGAAACCAGAGTCAGATAGTAGCAGAGATAATCAATCTTAAACAAAGCTAAAGTATACATCAACTGTATCCTGACTAATTACTGTTTTGTTACTGTGCTCAGATGTCACAATGGCACCACACCATGCAGTAGTATACATGCTAACCCAGCTTCTTTACCAAAAATAGATACGTTCCATTTCGTGTTATAATGTGCTTTTTAATATATCAGCATATGGAAATTGAAAGGCTGTTTTCCTTTCTGGATTTAGAAATACCTATCATTGCTAAGCTCATAGCTGACTTTATTATCTCGTGTAGACAGCTGAGAATGTGAGAAGGTTCACTAAAAAGCATTTCACAAAAAATTTCGAATTCTCTTCAAAGGAAGGTTAGTCCATAGCAAGCAGCGGAGTCTATTAAAAGATGCTCAATAAGATACATTGCATGTTCTCCAAATGTCTGTTACAGATGGCTTTCTGTCTGTAGCTGTGATTTGAAAAAATACTGATTTATGCTCCACAGAACACAGGAAAAAATACAGAAGGAAATTAGTGCCAGCCACTAGAAAGGAACAGACTCTACTAAGTAAATTGCAAAGCTGTAGGAAGAGCTCCTATTACTCCGGGTTGAAACTCTCCTAACATCCAGAGAAGAGGGATGAATGATGTGCAACATGTCAACATGTCCTTATTTAGGGAGTGTTGCATTGGACTGGCTCCCAAACAAGGAGAAAACAACTGAACCATGAGAATGGTAGGTAAAAATGTTCAGTGCTTTGGCTCAGAAGTCACATGTATGGAAAGCCCATAAGCAAGCACTAGCCACAACAAAACACTGCACTCTGAGTGCCTGAGCAACCCAGACCATCGGCACTGAGAAATAACGGCATCCCGGGCTGCCAGCTCGAAGAATTTACTAAACCTTTCCCAGGACTACGTACTGATCTTACAAACGCCAGTTTTCTGGGTTGTGTATGGAGGTACCAAGTGGGAAAGCAAGACGTATTTCCATGAATGTGCCCTTCTTGACAGGCAACACTCGTTCCCACTGCTCCCAAAATGTGTTGTAAAGGTAGCGTGTTCTGCAGCAGATCTAATGAAGCTCAACATTTTTGAAGATTTCATTCCACACAATCTTCTGAAAAATTCCCGCCATCTCAGAGGACTCAATAGACAGCAACAGAAAATTTACCATCCTATAGTCTTCAGACGTACAGCAGCTATATGACCTTTTGTATGGGCCCCTTTTCAGTGCCCTAAACAATATCTCATCATATGCAGCCATGCAAATCTAATGGAATATATGGCCACATGAGAAAAAATTTCAGCAACATCTTTCCACTGAAATAGAGAGTTCAAATTCTTATGGCCACACTCCTTTCTGTATTTCACCACCGAAACTGATTTAAACTCCTTGTTATCGAAGCACTGGTTTTTATGGGGGACCAAATAAAGGCTGTGATGGAACACTCTGCCTTCACATGTTTGGGACCTCCTGTCTGCAATGAGAAAAGGCAGCACCACTCAGTCAAAGCCTGCTCTATATATCAAGAACACAGTTACCAGTTATTATCTGAAAATAAACAATTTGCTCACACCACCAGGCGCTTATGGCCAAATGGACCAGTACAAGCCTTACCGGCTAATTCTTTTCAACTCTCTCAAAAAGTAGAGGTTTGGTGGCTTGGAATAAATGAATTAAACTAGGTCTTCATTTTTATAATTTTTTTTTAATTGAAAAAATGAGAATTTGTCGGACTGCTGCTGAAGTTGAATCCTGCAAAGATTATGGAACTGGGACTGATATCTGCAAAAGCAAGTCTAGTTTTATTGCATTCAGTTAGCTGAAATATATAACTGAAACACCTATAAAATAGCCTACTTAGCTGGGAAACTAATGTATCTTCAGTGTTTGACATTTCAGTATATACAGATTTCCTTAAATCATTGTTTGTTGTTATGGTCAGAGCTGCTAAACAACATAATCCACCAACTCAGTCTGTAAGGACAAAATAAGTAGTTGTCATTCAACACTCCATCAACACCCCCTCTACCAGATGCCTCCTCAGTCTTCTCTTCATCATGAAGGTCAGCTACAATACCTATCCCAAATACCACTTTTTTCAAATAAATTCCATAATATGGTATATGAGGTACAGATTTTCAGTTAGTTGAGAGCTCTGTGGCTGTTAAGAACTAGATGTATACACTGAAGTTATGTGCAGGAGTTCCAGAGGATCCTGAGGCTGGAGCATCAGAGAGTTGGGTCACTTCTTCCAGTGCAGGGAACCTGCACAGTCAATTTGAAATCAAGATGTTAATGTCAGGTGAATTAAGATTTTATCATTGGGTTAACTGCTGATTTCCTTGATTATTTTTCTGAAGGTCATTTTTAAGGAAATAAATTTATGGAATGTGACCTCAGGTGGAAAGCTGACAATTAATATGAATTATTAACTAGACTGATGATGCATAATCAAACAAATGAAGACAGACCTAGGAAAGAAAATAAGCTTCCAGATTAGGCACAATGTTTGTACACTTTTTTGGATCCTGCAAGGCACCAGACAGAAAATTACATGAATTTATAAATAAAATTAAATACTTGAAAGTAATTTGATGCAGCCACTCAATCATAAAGAGAATTATTTAGAGTTATGCACTGCTGCTGAACAATAAATTTTTCATAAATTTTTAAGTGTAGTCAGTATCTCACTATCTATAAAGCTGACTTGTTTTCAGCTCCTTTGAACTGTATCATTTTTAATAAATTAAGCTCCTATTTTCCAGACCCCTATTTGCTTTAGGGTAACTATTTTGCAAAAATTTTGCCAAAAAAAGATATAACCTTTTATATGTGTATAAATTTATTTAAGACTATGAAAAAAAAGTATGTTGTTTTGTTCATCTTAGTAGTTCCAAAGACTTTTAGCAATGCTTGTGTCCCCTGCTCTGGAGCAGCGATGAACTTGGCAGGGAGATGGTGTACTAGGAGCTCTGTCTGTTGGGAATGCAACTTTTGCCAAATAAGTGAAAATGTATCCTAATTTGGCCAAGTCATAAACTGTAACAAACCATGCCTTGCATGTACCCATATATCCTGCTATACCTGCTGAATACATGCAGCTAAATTCTCTGATGACTTCATTTCAGTAGAAATGCCCAGATTCAGGGTGAAGCACAACTTTTTCTGGACTTTTCTCGGATCTTCCCAGACTCTCTCGGTCTGGAATCAGTGAAAGAAGCCTTTTCTCTGGTGCTGTCTGCACTTCCTGCTGGCCTTAGAGCTTGTGGGAGAGAAAAGCCTCTGATTTACACACAGAACCAGCAAGGGTTGAACTTTAGTGGAAGAGAACAGAGGGTAGACTTCAACCGAAGCAACGAACTGACACTCAGCATGGAGGAGGAATAAAGGGACATCTGATGAGCAGCTGTGTTCCCTGAGAACTGTCATGTTTGGGAAAGCAAAATAATAAAGGAGTGAGGAGGTGATCACTACAGTGGAAGAGGCAACAGGAGAGGAACCAGAAAGGAAGGTGGGTCACCTTGAGTCCACAACTTCAGGAAAATGTCAAAATCCATGTAGGTGACTAGGAAAGGCTGAAGAAAAAGTTTGAGGACGAACAGAAAGTTTGGGTACAAACAGTCAGCAGCAAGGCTTCAATTCCAGAGAGGAGCCTGAGCCTTTCTGTTTGTGCTCTGGGCTTTTGGAGATACTTGGCTGTGGTGAAACTCGTGGTGTCAAGACCAAGACATCTGGGACAAGGAAAATAGAAATGCTTCATCAAAGGCATTATGGTTGAGAATAGGACTGAGGCTGAAGGCTCAAGAAGGAGGTTTGAAAGGTAAGACTGTGTCTCCTGAGAAACACCGTGTGCAACCTGAGGTTGTGCTGAAAATCAACACTGGACTCACAGAAGAAATGGCTTAAGGAGGTACATACAGGGAAAGAGAAACTGTGCAACTGTGGCATTTAAAGTGATATCAAAATATACCAAAACACAAATTAAGGTTTCACTGATGCTGATTTCAGGCATATCCCGACTAGGGGAGTCCTAGCTAGTAGTGGCTCCGGATGTGTGGCATTTGGCATCCCAGGGGAGCACAGCTACGTTAGACACCCCCATCCCTAAAAAAGTACCCAGATACCTAAACATGGCCACCGGCCCCTCACAGGGAAGCCACAGACGGGCCTGGGCTGGGGCTCCGTTCCTTTCCTTCGGGGCGCCGCTTCCCTCCGGAGCAGCAGCCGGGGCGGCGGCGGCGGGAGGGAGATGCTGTGGGATGACGCCGGTGGGGTTGTCGCCGGCGGGACAGACAGGGGCTGCCACCGCCTCGACACGTGCCCGAGCGGCGATATTCCCTCCGGGACTTCCCGGCCGCTGCCCGAGGCCGCCGGCGCGGCTCGGGAAAGGGGCTGCCCAGCAAACTTTGCCCGGGGCGCTCCCCCGAGCCCCGGCTCGCTGCAGCCGCTGACCTCCGTTACCGCACGTATCACTGGCAATTAGCGGTTTGATGTAATACGTGAGCGCATGGTTTGCATTACGGAAGAAATGACCTGATAATCGCCCGGCAGCGGAGCGCAGATGTGCTAAGTGACTCCGGTCCCGCTCCCGGTCCCGCTCCCCGGTGGCATCTCCCGCTCCCCGGCTCCTTCGCTGCTCCCCCGCGGGCAGCAGTGGCTCGGCGGCCCCGGGCTGGCAACTGCGGGGCACGTTGGAGCGCGGAGGCTTGGAGGGATAAATGTGGCTTTTGATCAAGGAGCTCTGAAAAGCAGTAAAATATGAGGAATTCTTTCTAATAACTGCCTGAAATGTTTTACAAGTCGAGGAGCTGAAATTTTGGAAAGGGAAGAGGAAATAGTGTCAAAGAGGGGGCAACGTCTAAAGTGAAAGAAGTGTGAATGTTCCGTGATCTCCGGCAGAAGCCGGGGCTGCTGTGACCAGCCCCTCAGCCCCGCAGCCCCTCAGCCCCGCACCCTGCAGCCCCAGCCCGCCCGCCCCGCTCCCCCCCGGGAGGTGCGGGGGCGGCCCCCGGGCTCACGGTCCGTCACGGTCCCGCCGCACCGACGGCTCGGGCTGACTGGGGCACTGCCTCGGTGTCCCGAGGGAACGGGCGGAGAACGGTGAGGCTGTGGCTGCACTAAAATGTTAGCTGTAAAGCCGCCACAATCGCTTCTATAACCTTTTTCCATCCATTGATTTGCCAAGTCTCTGTGAATAACGGACTAGAATTTCTTTATAAACGCGTTTAATCGTGAATCACCAAGCAAGCGTGTTTCATTTAAAGCAGTTACAAGAGGACCATATCAAACTAGCTTGCAATATGAAACCTGAAAGAGCTGAAGGCTCCAGAGAGCCGAGGTTGGTTGCTTTTGCTTTCAGGCTGGCCAGCAGACCGCAGTGGATCCAGTTGCTGGGGCTGTAGTGCTCTCCTTTGCCCGCTTGCAAAGGGGTAACTGCTGTGGCTCTCTCTGCGCGCAGACACGTGAGTAAGAAACCTGGCCTTTCGGCATCAGCTTGTATGTTGTCTCCGGGACTTAGTAAAACCATTTATGCTGGCGTAGTAAGAGTCAGCAACCCATCGTATGTGTTTTACCGTGACTCTAAATGAGTCAAGGACGTTTTAAGCCCAGGGAAGGTCGCTGATGGATTTTCTTAGTCAAAAGATTGCAGCATTTCCCCTTAGCGTTATCTCTTGGAAATAGCATGAAGAGCACTACACAGCAACTATTTAATTGACTGTCGTTTTATAGAAGTTCTATTTCCTTTGGCAAGTCCGTCACGTTTAGGAAGAGAACCCATGCCAGAAAGTCTGTTTCCAGCCAGCTTTCATTAAAAAGAAGGGAGGAAAAAACCCAACAAAAACAAAAAAACCCAACCGAAACACAAAAAAAACACCACACCAAAGCAACAGCAGGATTATAGGACCAAGGGACCAAGATGGGTTTTGTGCCCAAGGTAGTTCAGCTTTTCAGCACTATGTTTAAAACTTTAGGAATTATGTTTTATATAGAGAAGTGACAGAAGATGCGGGACTCAGTGGAAGAGTGGACGATTTTTATGAAGCAACAGGATTTGGTTCTCCAGCTAATGAGAAATAACAGTTTGTATTATGTACATCCAAGAAAGAGGCCTCCCGTGGGAGCAAACGGCGGGAGTTGAGTTGCTTGCAGTGGAGGTAAGATCAAGGCCACAATAACCCACCGGCCAAGCTCTGTTACTCCTCCAGTGTGTGCCCGAATCTTCACCTGGGTACCACATCAGATGTGATATCTAGGGATATATCCACGGTGCATTTAACTTACAGATCACACTTGAAAATGGTGGGAAGAGTGGGTGAAAGCATGGAACAGACAGCTCGAATATGCACAGCTTGATTCTGGGTCTGGTTTCAGCTTTTTCTTTTCAAAGTTTGTGTTCCAGTCCGAGTGGCGGCAGAGACTCGGTTTTTTGATGAAATCCCCTTCGGTACTTCTCTAAGGAGGCTTGTCAGAAGGCAAGGCTTTGGGAAAGTATAGTTTCAAGTAATCGGGACCTATTTACAGGCAACAGCGAGAGACTGAGATCACCTCGTTCTCTCTCCTGCTCCCGGTGCTGGGCTGTACCCTGAGATGAGCTATTTTCGAAGCGACGGTATGCAGAGCATTTTTGTAGTTGCACACAAAATACAGGAGTTTAAGAACAAAAGATTGTTCTGGACAGTTAAACTGGAATGAGTTGGAAGGATACTTTAGGAAGTGGTTTCTTGGACACTAATTAGGACCATTTGCTTGGGGTTGCCATTATTTTCCTTTAAGACTGGAGGGCACAATAGATCAAATGATTTATATATCATTAACAATTCTTGTTAACCATAAGCAGAGTTGGGCTTTTCCATACTGATTACCGAGTCATGCAATAAGGACTTGTTTTATTTCTTCTGCAGTGTCCATATGAGCAAGTTAACGTGAAAGACCAGTCCAAAAAGAAGCGCTTCAACTCTATTTTTTTTCTTTTTTTTAATGTGTGGGTATTATTGTGTTACATTCTGCAAGAGCGGCTGCAAAACCGAAGCCCATCATCTCTTTGTGGCTGACACTGCTGGAGTACTGGCATTTGCTGTACTTGATCCTGGCTCACAGTGAATGCATTTTAATTGTCATAAAACACAAACTGAACCATACGTGAACGTGTGTTTTAGACGGCGCATCATTGATCCCCCTTTCCCTTTCTTTTGTGCTACGAGTAATGGGTTACGATCCCTCAATACGATTATTTTCAATTTAAAAGAAACTGAGAAAGGGAGCACATACGATCAGTAAATCCCACGGGTGCATCTAACGGTACTTTTATACAGCAACGTGATGACCAAGAGTCGTCGATGCCCACGAGTTTCGGCTGTTGGGAGGGCGGGAGGGGCAGGGCGGGACGGCGTTGTGTGCTGTGCTGTGCTGTGTGCTGTGTGTGTGAGCACCGCCGAGCCCGGCTGTCGCTCCTCACCGGCAGAGGCGGATGCCCGAGGCGGAGGAGCGCTCCCTCCGCGTACCGGGAAAATCCGCCCTTTGGGATAAGCCCATCCCCTTCGACTGCTCCGGGGGATGCTCCGACGTCTCTGCACAGCGAGCTTGGCCATGCCTGAGCACCAGCGCGGCGCCCGGCCCCGGAGCCCTCCCGAGGGGAGCCCGGGGAAGCCGCCGCCGGGTCTCCGGCCCCCCGGCCCCGGGAGATGATCCTGCCGCCTTGGGGCAGGGCCGAGGCGGCTCCCTGACACACTTGCTACCGGATTAAATTCCCGGCACTGAGATGGGGGATGGTAGGAAGAAAGGCTCCACAGAATGGCTTGGGTTCCTGAATAATTTAAATTCTTTGTGTTTGATTGAACATCGGTCTGTTTGGTGTCCAAGTTTGTAAAAGCCTTTGAAAGACAAAAGAATTCTGTTTGCAAACATAATATGAAGTGTAACGCACACCACAGATATTCATGAGCACCCAGGAGGTACTGAGCACTCCTGTACGTTGGAGGCCCTTGCCAAGAGCTACCGCATCTTTGTTTCATTAACACCGAGCCCTCCTTTATTTCCTGCTAAAGTCACCGACATCCGGACAGCCGTATTTATTGTCTCTCACGACTTCTCCCACAGATCGTCATTAAGGCTGAATGGCACTCACATAACATGTCCTATCATAGTGTCGATGAACTGCTGCGCCCAGAAAATCCTAAACGAATCCCAAGCCCAGCCAGTGTCTCTGAGATGAAGCCGGTCTGCTCTCGCCGTGGAGCGCTCTGCCAGGGGGAGCACTCGCAGGCGCAAGTGACCTTCGGGACATCCCGATGCCTCGCAGCAGCTCCATCATGGACCTTGGCTGGGAGGGTTTGGGGTTTCTCGGAGGGGCTATAGTAAATGGAAAGGCTTTTTTGGTTGTTGGGTTTTGTGTGTTTTTGGTGTGTTTTTTTCTGTTTTGGGGTTTTTTTTTTCTTTTTTTCTTCATTTTAGTGCTTTCAAATGAAAAGCCATTTTCATTTAGACGGGGAACTATTGTCGGTTTCCTGGTGTCCCATTTTGATCCTTCCTCAGCTTGGGTTGAACGAGATGTCTTGAAACCTATTCCAAAAAGATGCTTGTACAGGCTTCCAGATGCTAAGATTTAGATCATTTGAACGTCAGCGCAGCCTTCTGGTAACAAAAAACATCCAAATGGATTTCATTTGTGTGTTAACATCCGTCAGATGGGAGGGTAGCACAGTTTAGAGCTAAAGTCTGTTTTCATCGTTTTAGCAAGTGGGTCCACATGAACATCTCGTCTGGCAAGTCAATAGGTTGAAGCTACACTGAACAGACTGATTCCAAATATCTGAAATGACTCGGAATAGCTCTGCTAGCAAATACTGATTTACTGTATAAGGCTATTACTGCTGTTTATATAGCTTCGCGTGTCCATGCAAATAGATGGAGAGAGGGGTCATTGGGGGGAGAGACAGCTATAAACGCACCCAGGGAGTTGTGCGCCCCAAAGCAGCGGCCGGGACGCAGTGCCGCGCCGAAGTACCACCCTTGGGTCCCGGTTCCGTGCGCAGGAACCGAGCATTGGACACTGTCGCTGACCGGCCCCCGCTGGGATCCTCTCCCGGCTGTCATGCTGGGTGGGGGATTTGTAACGCACGGGCCGGTGCCGCTGCCGCGGCAGCACTAGTGAAATAAAGCATAACATTAGTTAGGCGTGACGCAGCAGGTGGCTTATTATAAGCCTTGCATATTCCTCTGCCTCCTGCTCCCATTACAGCGCCGGTAATTGGGGAAAAAATATTTTAGGCGATTTAGAGAGTAAGTGGAGGAACGGGGAAAAGCCCGCGGCTGCGGCGTCCAGCGGAGCCAGAGCCGGACCGGGGCTGGGCTTCTCTCTCAAAGTCGCATCAACAGCACCGTGGTGATTATGATACTAATAATTCTTATTGTTATACCTTGGCGCAGATGGCGGCTGCTCTCTCAGGGAGGTTAAGGAGACAGCACGTCCCATGAAGGCCCCTCTCTCCCTGCGTGCTCAGCCGCTTCCCGGCATGCACAAACCGACGAGTTCAGCTACCCCTGCGCCGGGGTTGCTCCCACTTTTGCCCGGGATGTCTTTAAACTTCCTGGTCACCAGCGGATTTAACGAAAACCTTACTTTAAAAACTCTAGCCATCCAGACCATGGGAGCAAGACGGGTTTACATGGCCCCAGAGCCGGGGCAGCAAACCCTGCATAATGAGAGCTCATGGTCCCTGCCCTAAGTCCACCACTGCTGCAGAGACATACTCGACTTTTAGGTTCTCCGCCAGAAGTACCCACACAAACACAGGCACGCACACACACACACACACACACACGCACACACACACACACACGCACAGACCCGCCCGACACCTCCCTGGCCGGTTTCTCCAGGTGAGCTGCTGCTGTTGGGTGGGATGTGCCCTTTGCTGCCCGCCCGCGTCCGTGGGGACCGCAGGCACGATGCCGCCGCTCCCGCCGAGCGCCCCGGGCTCCCCGCGCTCCCCACCCAGCCCTGCCCAAGGGAGGGCGGGCGAGGGGCCTCCCCCCGGCGGCCGGGAGGGAGCCCGGGGCGGGGAGAGAGGCTGCTGTGCCACCGCGCTGTTACCCGGCCGCTGCCGAGCTGCCTCCCCGCCGGCAGATCCGAGGCACACGGGGACGGGGACCCGCCGCCCTGCCCCGGGCGCACGGCAGGACACCCCCCTCCACGCCGGTGCGCACCCCGGCGGGAAGCCGAGCCCGCCCTGCCTCCTCCGCACGCCGCCGGGGCTCCGCTGACAAACTCCAAGGAAGATCATTAGCATCCCTTGCTTCCCTTTTT
>VXAY01006544.1:1254678-1264917 GCA_013399855.1 Oxyruncus cristatus | reverse complement strand
TTTTTTTTTTTTTTTTGATAGATTACCAAGCTGGCCACGTAGACCTGAGGGTCACATGGCTCAGGGGAGAAGGACTGAAACTGTCGCAGGAGTTAAGAGAAACGGGCAAACAAAGCCGAAGCGAGAAGTCATCTCGTGTGGCTGCTGCAGAAACAGCTCACCGGCCACAGGGTCTTCGCAGTGAGCCCCTTCCTGCGAGAGCCGCTCCGCCAGGGCCGGCGGGAGGCGCGGCCGCAGCCCCTCCGCAGCCCGGCCAGGAGCCGGCTCCTGCCTCCCCGCCGGCTCCCCGCTTCCCCCGAGCAGGGAGAGTACGAGAAATGACTCTCGACCCTATATTTTTCTATTGTTTTAAGCCGGTGGATCAATTGTCATCAGTACTGTCACCTAAGAAGCAATGATTCCGATTCATCTTGGCATCTGATTTTATTCTAATGGGTTAAATTGGGTTCACTTTTACAATTATCCCAGGTTTGACTGCGTAGTATTGCATGACAACTCACAGTTTCATCGGGTTTGGCAAAGCGAGGTTGCTCCATGAATCCGTATATCATATCACATCAGATCAGGCTGAAGTTTGCTGTTTAGCGGCTCCATTTGAGAGGCTTTTTATGAAAGTGGGAAGGGTTGATGCAGTCCGTGGCTGGTTCAGTGCGATTTGAAAAAAAAAAAAAAATGGGGAGAGATGGCAACAACCCGGGGTTTGCTGCTCAGCTGTGAATAAGCACAGAACGAAAAAAACGACGTGATGGGGAAACGCTCAGCTCGCTACAATATTTTTAACAGCCTCTCAGTGCTCGCCTTTTTTTAATTTCCTAATATGTTCTTTGCTTTATTAGTTTTATTTACAACCAGCTCCCCATTAACACCTCACCTGATTACTGAGGAGCTGAGACAGCTAATCAAGAAAATCCAGCAAACCAGCCAAAATCGAGAGGTGGGATTTATTTTTTTGCTTTCATTCATTCTTCGTATTTATTTATTTATTTTGTTTTGGAAAATATTTCGAAACAAACATAAAATAAAAGGCAGGTATCAGTGTATGTTGGCGGGAGGTCAGAGGTTAGAAATTCACGTCAATTCTATATCAGAGGCTGGGGGGGGGAGGGAAGAGAGAGGGGAGAAAAAAAAATCTTTCCACCAAGCAGCTTGTTTATTTTAATTAACATAGGGATCCTCTGCTAGGAAAAAGGAACAACCTCCATCTACTGGCTAGATCATTGCGTCTCTTCTCCATCCAAACCCCATCCCTCATCACTCATTAAGGAGGGTACAATTTTGGAAGAAGCTTCTAAGGTCTCAAGGTAAGCTCCTGCATGAGTCTTTGCTAGCAATGCAGCTATTTGGACCTCACGGATGTAATTTGCGGGGTGTTTCTTTGGCGCGGTGTTGTTTGTTTGAGGTTTTTTAACAACACAGAATGGTAGTTTTCCCAGGTGTATTCGCAAATAACATTTCATGCATCTATGTTTTAATCTAGAAAAATAGCAGCCTGGGAAGGCTGAGCCATTCAGCTCAATTAAAAAAAAAAAAAAAAAAAAAAGCCCGCTGTTTTTTCCTTTTTTTTTTTTTTTTTTAATGGAATGCCTCCTTTCACCTGTCTGTGAATCTTGGCTGTGAGGGAGTCCTTTGCAAAAGCAGCAAAATATGATGGTTTCCAACGGCTTAATTACAACAGGAGTACAAATACGATTACGGTTAGTATCAGACAACTAAGAAGCTGACAGTGCTGAGGTCCTGGGCGGTGAACAGTTTCATGTTAGACAATAATCCGCCTCTCCTGCTTTCTTCTGGCTGTGTGATCACTTGTTTGTGGTCAGTCACAGCGCTTGACCATGGAGATATGTGTTTGGGATTACCACGCAAAGCACCCAATTGTTTATTATTTAAATATCATCTCCTTAAGCAAATGAATGCGTGGCTTAATTGACATGTTTTCAGATTACCGGGAGGTACAAGCACATTGGAGCTCTGGGGTTTTTTTAATCCGATGCCGTTTATGGTTAAAGATACCCTGCGCTTGTGTCCCTCGCACCGCCAGCCCCCGCGCAGCCTGGCTGGGGAGGAGAGGGGCTGCTGCCCGAATCTGGCTGCGATGCACCGGCTTTTAACATGTCTCTTAACACAGGGATCCGAAAGTTGGTCTACGGTACACTCGAGAGGACTCGAGGGAGGAGAAAGATGGTGGTGGTAAAATATGTTGTATCTGACTCCGAAGTGGATTTTTAAATAATGTCAAGGTTAAAAAAAAAATAAATCAAAAATAATTAAAAAAAAAAAACCAAGACCACCCCCCCCCTCAAAAAGCAACCTATTTGAATGTTGAAAACCACATTAGCTACGTTTGATCCCACCGCCGAGAGATGTAACTCTATTCAGATTTTCCTTCTTTGTTTCTATATTGCTTGTAGTACCCGCGGACTTCACAAAGAGATGAGGTTGTTCATTAGTAGCACTGTACTCCACCATAAGCTTGTAGAGCAGAAAATAGCGTTAGGATTTAAAAATAGATCTGGCTTTAACCACCCGACTCGCAGGCAACAGGATCGTAATCCTGTTGCTGTTTTTACTACGCGCTTTAAATTTCTGGAAATGATTAAACTGGAAGTGTCTTGAAAAGTTCAGGTGCTGACGGAGAGGGTGTGAAGCCCTGGTGCCCTACGGGGCGGGAGGTGGCTGGCCCGGGCAGTGCCCTACGCCTGCAGCCGGGACACGCCACGGCCTCAAATAGGGCAGGCGAAATCCAAAACACTTCTGCTTAAAGAACACCCCCTCCTCCCCACCCCCAACCCCCGCCTGAACACCCTCCCCTTTCTCCTAATTATTGTTGGTCAATTATTAATTTGCATGTAGACCTTGCCCTAAATCCTCCGAACTAAACACAGGATCGTTCACGCTGTGATAGGCTTTAGACGGTAGCCCGTGGCCAGGGAGAACGCGGGCTCCGTGGCAGAGCGGATCCCAGTGACCGCACGCTGAAATCTGCCCAGGGCACACGCTAATTGCGAGGGTGGAAGCGGCTCCAGGCAGCGCCCGGGGAGCTGCGGGCAGGAGCTGCGGGCAGGGGCTGCGGGCAGGGGCTGCGGGCAGGGGCTGCAGCGGGGCGCGGCGGGATGTCCGCGCGAGCTCTCCAGCCCTGCGTGGGCAGGCAAACGCTGGACTTGTGGAAATCCCCACAGAGATGTATTCCACACACCCCCGCCCCCCCCCCACTAGCTTGGGGAGCCTGGGTAGAGCCGTACAAAAAGGAAAAAACTGAGCGCGCCTGTCACGTTACTAAAATATTCTGAATATTGCACATCAGATATCCTTCCCCAAATGCTGCAGAGAAAGGAGATAAAAGCGCCCTGCAACGAGGAACTGCTAATGCCTATGGATTCATGAGGGACAGGCTCGTAGATTTGGATTTTAGATTCCCTGTCGTGTTCTTTTTGAGCTTTTTTCTCCCCTGCCCAAGCAAACCAGCAAAACTGTACGGAGGCCCTCGTGCTATAATGGCAACCTCTCGCTACCAGCCTGCCTCAGAGCAGCGGAGCATCAGTTCGCAGCGAGGAATGGGATCTCAGGAACATTGAAATAGATTTACCTTGATCTCCTACAGGCCTTTTGGAAACGGAGAAGTCACGTTTGATGCTAGCAACAAACTTTTAGTGTCCCTTTAGGTAAGAAGTGGTCTGCCAGCATTAGGATGTTAATCAGAAAACGCCTTGGAAACCCCTGGCCTCCTTTACTGTAGCAGCAGTAGCTAGTAGCGCATCCTTAACCGTACCTGATGGAGCAGAAAGAAAGGACCCTCTAATTAATTAAGTGTGCCCAACCGGAGGAGGCTCAGTCATTTCTGAGTTTTGTTATGAGTCTGCCCAATTACTCCTAACGGCGCCGTCGAGCTAAGGTAGAGACGAGGATTTAACGAACAATATTTTCGATGTCTCTGCCTTGGACCAATACTTTGACACCGCACCTGCAGGACATTTCGGTGAACCCGAGAGAGCAAATACGAGACAAGCGGGAGGAGAGGGGAGAGGGGAGCGGTGCCCGCACCCGGAGCACCAGAGGCGGGAGCACAGCCCGCTCAGGGGGCTCAGTATCCCCACTTTAGCCCTGGGGGGGAACTGGGCTCGGCGGTCTCCCAGGGGCTTACCCCAGCCCCCTCCTTTGCCCGCTCCCGGCGGACGCGATGAGTTTGGCGGTGCTCAGCCCGGCAGGGACACGGTCACAGCGGGACGGCGGCGGCGGCGCCTCCGGGAGGGTCTGCGGGGGCGGCCCGGGCGGTGGGGGGCGGCGGGGGTCTCAGCCCGGCACACGCCGGGGTGTCTTTGGCAACCCGGGCGCCACGGGAAATGCAGACCATTTCCAGGAGAGCAGACGCAACACGAAACGGAGGCAGGGTGAGTTACCCCGACAACATAGCTGGACAGGAATACAGGAAAATCTAGTTCGAAGGGGAAAAAAGCCGAAACAAACCCTGAACGTGCCTGTAGAGAGGAAAGACTGTATTGCAACGATCAGAAATAAACTCGTCTCTAAGGGAGATTTTTGACCTCTGCCGACAGCAATCGCTGCAATCCCCGAAGCCAGGCGGTACCTGCCGAGCGAACAGGGGTTCGTCCCCTGCCCGGAGCGCGGCCGCCCCTCTCTCCCCCCTCTCCGGGCCGCTCCACAAAGGCCGCGGGCCCCACAGCCGCCCTCCGGCTGGGCCGGGGGCGAGAGGGAAGCACCTTCTCCCGTCTTCTGGAGCAGCCGGGGCGTCGCGGAGGGGCGACGGAAAGAAGGGGGTGGGGATGGGTTTGGGGATCCCGAGCGAACAGCTCCCATATCCTGGATCGTATCACCTTGTTTATTTTTTCCTGATGTCTAATTGTGCTAACTGACTTGTTTTCTCCAAGGAAAGCCTATCTTTCCCTCCTTATTACCCACACACAGATTTTTATTTTTTTTTTTCCAGACCGGGAGTGCTCTGCAGGAGACTACGGCTTGTGGAGGGATCTGCCCTTTTTAAGGGAGATTCCCTTAGCCCTTTGAGTCTCGTTGGTTTTATAGCTATTACTCTCTTATTAAAACACACACATATATACAACACATTGATTTCCATCCAAAAGGGCTAATTACATTACTTACAGTAAATAGCAGCCCTGCTGTCCAGGGTCTAGTATGCCAACAGAGAAAAAAAATCCCGGCTTATTTCACTTGATTGACTTCATCTTTGTGTGAAATTGTGTTTTATGAGCTGTATTCTGGCACTCGGAGGAATGTAGCAACATTCAATCTGCAAATAACATTAATTTTAGCTACTTAGGGGGAAAGAGAAGGGAGGAAACTGGCTGCCTGAATCTTGGGTTACATGGAAGAGGTGACTCGAGGAGCCCCTGAGGATGTCTCTGGGATGCTTTGGAAAGGAAGTGGGGGCTGGGGTACTTCTTTCACTAGTCGCACTCGGGTTTGGTGTGGAGTGTCCCCCAGGGAGCAAGGAGCGCAGGACTGCCGCCAGGAAGATCCTTCAGTAGGGATCGAGGTGTCAGGAAACAGCCGGCAGCTGTTTCAGGGAAAGGCAAGGAAGAGTGGTGCGAAAAGTAAGTAGGAAAACGGGAAAATAAGGGGAAGGGGAACAGGCAGAGAGATTAGACAGGAAGGAACGCATCGCCCAGTCCCCTCCGCACAGTGATCGCTCGCAGTGCACGGCCGGGTAGCGAGAGAGGGGAGAGGGGAGAGGGTTCCTCCGGGGCATCCCCTGACCGGCCGGGGCTGTCCCCGCAGGCTGCCCGCGGAGGGGCCGCATCGTGCTGCGGGTGCGGGCAGGGGCTCCGCGGGGCAGCGCCCCGGTAAGTGCTCCATCTACCCGGGACTCTCCTGCTTCGGAAGCTCCCTCCCGCCCCAGCACTCCTTCGCGGCCCCCCGGGTCCGGGGAGCGGTCTGGCCGCTCCATCCCGCCTCGGCTGCCCCACCACAGCGCTTCTGTTCCTTCTCCCCTTCCCGCGGCGGCGGCAGGAGCGGCGGTGCCGGCCCCGGCGGCCGCGGAGAGGAGGTTTCTGCGGCGCGGTCTCGGGGGGAGCGGGGCCTCCGGGAGGGGAGCGGGGCCCCCGGGCCACCCTGCCCCTCGCCAGGAGCCGTCGCCTCCAACTCCCGGGACTCCGTGTTTGGGGGAGGTAATAAACCCCACCCCACCCACAGCCCCGACCGTAATGTTTGTCACTGCTTGCCCATCACTAGGGGTTGAGAGGAGTATGACAGGTCTTTGTTGTCTGAATAAAAATCAGCGGCAGCTCAAGGGAGAGAACTCCTCCTACTAAATTATCAAAAATGGGCTGGCTTTAGTCTCTTAACAAATTGGACAGAGCTCCGGAAAGCAGCAGTCCCAAATCCAACCTACAGGCACTGGGAACTTTAAAGCAACCAGGGACTGCTGAAAATAGCACTTCTTTTTGCTTTCTTTGTATTCAAAACTATATCCTTTCCTGAGCGATTCTACTGCCCCAGGTCCAAGTCTCTCCAGTCAGGAGCCCCAGCTCTCCAGAACAGTAACAGATCCTTTAGCTCGCTTTTATTATTTTATTTTTAGAACTAATTATTATTACATTTTCTCCCCCTTGTTTGTTTTCTGCACATCTTCAGGAAGCCCTCGGTGCTTGTGCAAAGAGAAGCTCCTATTGCAACCTCCCTCCCTGCGCTGTGCGCCTCGGTGTAAACATTTTGGATGATCTAAAGACTCTGGGGTCTGTATATGGAAATAGTGGGGTGCAGAGCAGAAGAAAATACTTGTCCTTTCCGTCCCCCAGCCATGCTTTTCCACGGGATCTCCGGAGGCCACATCCAAGGAATCATGGAGGAGATGGAGAGGCGATCCAAGACCGAGTCCCGCCTGGCCAAAGGGGGACAGATGAACGGCCGAGAAACGGTAAGAAATAAGCTGGCACTCTTTGCAAGGGAATTCCTGCAAGCATGGACCGGCACCGGGACAGACCTTGGCCCTGGGGAAGAGAAAGGCGCTTATTCCCCCTGCCCCTTCCCTGCCACCCCTCGCTTGTCGAAACCCTTCCGAGGCTCCCGGTAAACCCACCCGTAACGTTGGGTGCTGTGCTGGCCAGGCTCGGTTATACCTTTGCCAAGTCAATGTTGTTGCGTGTGCTCTCTGGAGCAACGGGGAAACTGTACTAAATCGTACCAGGGACGGGTTTTCAGCCCTTGCGGTGGAGCAGCCTTTCGCCCCGGTTCGGCCGGCTGCGGCCGCTCTGCCCCTCCGAGCAGGGCTGCAGCTGGAACTCCCGAGGTGTGCTTTGCTTTTTTTCTGCACTCTTGGCACCTCCTAAATTAAACCTCAGACCGCTACTGCTTACTTTTTGTAACTGTTTTTGGTCTGAAAGGTGCGATTGATACGAAGAGGCACGGCTCTCTCTGAATGTTTTGCCGGCCGACTACTTTGCTTAGAAGTAACATGTCCTCTTTCCTTAGTCAAAAGGACCAAAGTCTTCAGATATGTACTGAGGGATGGCGGAGAAATCGAGTGTCACGCTGGGCTTTGTGCAAAGCGAGATCTCCCTTTCTCCAACTTGTAGGGCTTCCGCCGATAGCGCACAAGGCTCTGCACACAAAGTAACGGCCTGAAAAACTGTTTTAAGGCTTTGGGCCATAGGGTCCTTTCCCCCTCCTCTTAAATAAACTCGCGCTCTGTTATATGAGGATTTGCAATGTAAATTTAGCTCGCCTTTTCGATTGCTAAAAAAAAAAAAAAAAAAAAAAAAAAAAAAAAAAAAAAAAAGGGGGGGGCGAGGAACACAACTTCGGACTGGAAAAATGAATGCGGAGTTGCCACTTTAAACAGTTACAACTTTGGAACAAGATGTTTGGGTTTTTTTTTCTCCTATTACTTTATCAGCAACTGCTACTCCAAGTTTCACGGCAGAGCTTTTGTCTCCGCCGTCCCTCCAACTCCCTTTGTCCCGAGCGACACTCCTCGTGGGAAGCAGATCAATGGGAACTTGCAGAAGTTTCCTGACAAAAAGATGCTAGTTTGAGCTGAAACCAGCCTGGGCCACCTTTCTGCCCATGTCCCTGGCCATGCTGGTGAGCGTTCACGGTCACTGCTCTTTACACCATCCACCTGTCTTCTTTTTCTTACTCCTATTTTAAATGGCCTGACTTTCTTGAGAGATGCGGTTTCGGCTCGTTTAAATACGGGTAAAGATTTGCCGTAGAATGAGTGCAAGCCTGAACCCTCTGCCATAAACTTTCGGAACAGGAAACCGGTATTTTCATGCTTTAAAATGCTGTTCCTGTGAAGTGCTCTAAGATTAAAACGCTAAAGTAACAGGGAAGCCTCAGAGTTTAACTTCAGTACCTCAGAAAAGAATGAGCTCTGCTTTTCTTACTGCGGCCTAATCAGTTGCCTTCATGTATTGACATGACGTTAGATCGTCAGGAGAGATTTACTGATATAAACAAGAAAGCTGAATCGCGTTAAACGCTTTACTAGCGGGGATGGTCCCGGCTCCCCTTAAACTTCCCGCCGGGAGCAGTTTGGTCCCAGAGAGCAGCGTCTTTGCACGAGCCCCGGGCCCTGCGCAGGACCCGTCCCCAGCCCAGCCTGCCTGCCTGTCTTTCTCTCCCTGTCTCATCCCTTGTGGTGTGGTTGTTTTGCAGAACATGCCCCCCATGAGCCCCGAGAAGCCTGCTTTGTGTGCTGGTTGTGGAGGGAAGATCTCAGACAGATATTACCTGCTGGCTGTTGACAAACAATGGCACCTCAGGTGTCTTAAGTGCTGTGAATGTAAACTGGCTTTGGAGTCAGAACTCACCTGCTTTGCCAAGGACGGCAGTATTTACTGCAAGGAGGATTACTACAGGTACAGCAATAAGTCCCTATGGGTTCAAAAGTACATCCCCTCAAAAGACATTATGAACCAAAACGCTCTTTTCTCCACATGGGCTTTCAAAGGTAGCTTTTCGCAGTCAGCGATTCGTTAATCCTGTAAACGCGTCCCCTCCGAAAAGTCTCGCACGTTTAAAAACTGGACGGACCGTCAGGGGACGCGCTGACTGAGCATTTGTGGCGGTACACAAACAGGCGAAGGCTCTCCCGCTTCCCGGCGGTTTCTCTCCGTAAATACCAGCGTAAGACCCAACAAAAAATTCCCTCTGCCTGCAGCTTGCCCATTTTCCCGCGGTCCGGGGACCCTCCGCCCCCGCTCAGCCCCACGGAGGGTGCCCGGGCCCCGGGAGCGGGCACTGCTGATCCTGATCCGTGCCTTACAGCTGTCCCGGGGTTCAGCTCCCCGCGGCACTTCTGGTCTTCACAGGAGTGCCAGGAAAGCGGGGACCGATCCCCCCACCCCGTCCTGCCCGCGTCCATGCGCTCGGGCAGCGGGAAGGCTTTCGCCCAAGTCCCGAGAGAGTAGGTCAGCTCGGCCGCAAGGGCGAGTCGCTCACCCTGGGACCCCAGCACCGGCTCCCGGAGGGTGTCCCGACACCAGGAGGGCCAAGGGCCACAGCCGGTGACACGGGCCGTCCTGGGGCCAGGGTCGGGGCCAGGCTCCCTCCCGTGGCCGGGAGAGAAGGCGAGCGGCACCGGGGCAGGCTCTGTCTTTGCCGTTCTAGTTGATGCCCACTTTTCCATTTCCTTCAGAAGGTTCTCCGTGCAGAGATGTGCCCGCTGCCACCTTGGGATCTCAGCCTCTGAAATGGTCATGAGAGCCAGGGAGTCGGTTTATCACCTGAGCTGCTTCACCTGCACCACCTGCAACAAGACTCTGACCACGGGCGATCACTTTGGTATGAAGGACAACCTGGTTTACTGCAGGGCCCACTTCGAGTCCCTTTTGCAAGGAGAATATCCCCCTCAGCTGAGCTACACCGAGCTGGCTGCCAAGAGCGGAGGGCTGGCCCTGCCTTACTTTAACGGCACTGGCACGGTCCAGAAGGGGAGGCCCAGGAAAAGAAAGAGCCCTGCCTTGGGAGTGGACATCGTCAGCTACAACTCAGGTGGGAAACACACGCCGAGCCTGCCTCCCGCTCCCCCGAACAGAGCGTTCTCGGGCTTCCTCTCAGCTAGGCAGTGCGTGAGTAACTCAGCCAGGCCAAATCTTGCTTAACCATTGGAAAATCAAACAAACAGCCCTCTGAGGGTTGGAGCCTTTGCAGGAAAGCTAACAGCAGCCCTCCTCAAAGGCTGTCTTTGCTTATTAATGTCAAACACCCAAACTTAGCCACTTCCCAGGGTAAAGACAGGAAAAAAAAAAAAAAAAAAAAAAA
>VXAY01006544.1:1200698-1245382 GCA_013399855.1 Oxyruncus cristatus | reverse complement strand
TTTTTTTTTTTAAATTTAAAGTCTTCGTGTACCAGAGCGTCTCTTTACTTTTGCGGTACCTCTGAACAATTGGTATTAAATACAGAAGCACAGCCTTTTAAAGTTTTTAAAACATGGTTCCTTCTTAGGTTTTCAGTTTCCTCATATTCGATGTGTATGCTACTGCTGGTGCGATTTAGATTTTAGCCTTTTAAGCTCCTTTTTTGAACATGCAAAGTAATGCCCCACTGATTTGATATTGAAACCCTGTCTTAGACTTCTAAAAGAGCCAGAAAACTAGCAGCTAAAGTAATTGCATGACAAATATGACCTAAATAGTATGATGAAATGAATCAAGATTTAATGCTAGGTATATTGAACACAAAATAGAATTGCAGACCCCGAAAAGCCAGGTTGCTCTGTAGTTTAATAAATTGTCACTATGATTTCTTTCAGGGAGAACAAATCATGGGGCATTACAGCCAAACATCCCGACGTTTGAAAATTCCCTAAAGTATTAAAAGAAGGGGAAAAGTTTGATCGGAAATCCACTGCAGTGAAGACAAAGACAATATTAGGTTATGATAATCATACATTTAAAAATCTATTGAGCCAAAAAATAAAAATAAAAGACTCTATGTCATTTCCTGAATGTTAACAAAACATATGTTATTTTATGGTGTCTAATTAACAGAACTGAAGGCTTCAACAAATTGTGTGGTATCAAAAACAAATTTAGAGAAACTATGTATAAAACCAGAGCAACCTGGCAGCAATCTACCCAGCCCATATTCGACGAAACCTTTTCTTTAAAAAAAAAATAAATCACATTTGTCAAGCACAAGTACTTGTAAAATAAAATCTGAGTGCATTCATTCCACTTGCTTGCTAATGTGTACTAGTCATATCTGTTAAATGGATTTTTGTAAATTCAAAGAGAACTTTTCACTCATCCAAGATCATAGGAATCAAAACCCAGTAACTTTAGTACTATTGTTTCCGAATTAATTTTTTTTTAAATGAGACAAATCTGCATGCACTTTTCCATCTGTCACATATAGTGTACATTTCTGTATAATGAATTTCTCTTTGATGTTTCTTGTATGATAGCTTTCATTAATAAACATTTTATTTGATGCAAACATAGTTAACTTTATGTAAACACATAGTTAATTGTTCCAACTAATTTAAACTTTTCTTTTGAAAAGAAGCAGAACAGTGCAGTTCTAATATGCTATATATATCTAAAATCAAAAAGAATGAGGTAGCAATACTGTTGCACAGTGTAAAATTATTTCCTTTGGTGTTAACTTTTTAATTTTCTAACTTCCTGTATAAAACTGACATGTTTTAAAAATAAATTCCCATCAGCATCAACAGTAAACCAATCCCCAAATTCTTCATCAATAAGAGAAAACGCGAGCAGTACAGTATCTAAAATCCTCAGTGACTCTTAGAGTACAAGGATATAGTTTGTGGATCCCTGAGCTGTTTACATGGTCACTATGCAATGAGCAAGTATGCTACAGAAAGTTGGTCCTAGGATTCCCAGTCCAAATCACAGATGATTTTTACAAGCCAACAAGCAAGTGTAACAATAACCAAGTCTTAGTAATGAGGTTTTGTAACTGTTAAGCAACTATTTGCAGAAAGATTTTTTAAAAATATATTCCTATTTAGCTGTATAGCCAAAGCATATGTTAAACAAATTAACATATAAAAGATTTGCCAGAAAATCTTTCATTAAGATGACATTTTTATTATATACTAATGAACCCTATGTAAACAATGTAACTTTTATGAATGATGGACATTAAATATTTCACTTATGTGTATCCTCAGCATTTTGCATGTTTTCTTAAGCTTTTCCAGTTTCAGAATTCTAAAAAGAAAACCATACAACTATTAACAACATAAGACAAAGTTATGTACAGATTACTGCAGCAATCTCTGAAAACAGTAACTAATAAGAGTGTTCCAATGGCAATAAAAAGGTATCATTTATTGGTGGTAATTATGGGAAGCATTGTTTAAACAACAGTTTTATAGTATGTTGTAAAGTTCTACTGAAAAGGTTAGCACAGTGAACTTAATTCAAATCAGCTTCATCAGAAATTTAAGTATACTGTGAAATTCTTAAACTGAGCCTTATGCACATCTATTACTGCAGAAAGTAAGTAAATGTAAGAAAGCAATTATTCATGTCAGCCACAATGTGCTTTCCCCCTGTTGTCCACCGGAAAATATTACAGATATTAATTATTTCAATCGGTAAAGAACTTGGTGGTGATTAGGACCAAGAAAAAACCTATGGGCTATAATTTTTCTTTTATAAGTAGCTCCATTCTTCAGTAAGTTGAATTTCCTCTCTTCCTGATTTAATACTTAACAGAGATATTTCTACTCTAGATACTTGTCTGTGTTTTGCATTTTTCACCTCATTTAAATTAGAAAAATAAACTAATTAAGTAATCCTGGTGAAATACTGGCAAAATCATCACTTATTAAAATAAAACCAGGATAACTTTATTTCTCCATGTCTGATTAGAGGCATAAAGGTTTGATTTTTCTTAACAACACTATGCTGCTTGGAGACAGGCTCTCACTCAGTGCTCTGATTGACCTGACTGGTGGCATTAGACAATCAAAATTTTTTCAAAGATAAAGAACTGTCTCCTGCATTAAGAAAGCGAACACTTTGAAAGGACAGCATTATCTGAGAAAGAAAGAAAGGAGCCATTTCAAACAGAACTTGAGAGAATGCAAGACAAATGTAGGTTTTCAGCGTTGTCGTGAGTGAGAAATGTGTTGGGGGGTCTTTCTACTGGTTACATATCCGTGTCTAGACACAGCATTTCTTTGCTCCCCTAGTCTTGAAAAAGAAGTCAAATTGTGCAGTCCTAGAACATCTTACTCAGAATTATTCGCCAGAGGAATGGCTTGCACGACCAGGTCAAATGACAGAAGGCTGACACTGCAGCCCACTGAAATTGGGGAAATATTCTCTCTCCGATTCCGTGGGCTTTGAGCCAGGAGCTGAATGAACATGGAGGTGAAATTACACTCTTGTCTCTAAAGAAAGCATAACCTTCAGAATGAGACAGAATATATAGGACAGAAATGCTGCTCTGTGCTTTGGACTTCATTCTTCAGAGCTGCTAATCCAAGCACCTGGCACATGCATTAAATTGACTTCAAAATATTTCTTCCTCCTTCAGCCAAATACAGGACACAAATTATACTACTGGAATTTCCAGAAGCTACTGCAGTGCCAGAGACTTTATTCAGTTATTCTGCAATGTTGAACAATTCTTTTGCGCTTCTCACTTGACACAGACTTATCTCGACACATACCTATATACATATCCTTGTCTTGCCTTCAGATAACCAGTACTTTCATATTTATTTAAGTCATTCAAACCTACAGGAAGCAACTCTCCGTGCTTACACGTTCTAGCAAAGACAGTTGTCATAATTTTTGTTCTGATACTCCTTTACATTTTTCTGGAGTAGGTTTTATAAGTTTGTACTTTTGTATGTTGGTTTTTTCTTGGGTTTTTTTCATAGCTCTGGGCAAAAAAATAATGTAGTGCTTAATACACCTAAGTGTACAGATTATTTTGCCAGTTCTTCCTGTAATATCTAGAAAAAAAAAATTTACTGCAATCATGTAATTCCTGGCTTGCATGTTACTGTTTGGTGTTCCCCCCTGTGACTGGTTTTGTCATGACTAATTATATCCAATACAGACAATTCTATTTTTAGCTAATATGATTGATATTAGAAATTATAGGGTTTTTTTAGCTGCACTGATTTCTGGCTCAAGCATGCTTCTGTTTTTGGAAATGGGATTGCAAACATGCATCCTTTGAAATTTCTGGTAGTTGCTACTGCTAGGAGCAGAGGGCCAGACTTAGGCCAGATCTCTCTTGACAAAAATCAGTGTCATTTTCCAGTTTGCTCTCTTTTCAAGTTGGGCTCTAACAGAGGATAAAAATACTGTCAATAATTATTTTACTGCAAGATAATAAAAGTTATATATGCTTCCCTTTTGCACTTGAGTTACACACTTCAGCTTTTTGAGACTGAGCAGATATACAGCACTTTGAATCTGTGAGACTGCTGCTTGTATCAAATAATTAGTAATGGAAAGAACAAGCTAAGAAGTGGTTATCAGGTTGCAAATATAAGCAGTCACTGGGAGAGGTGTGGTAGTTTTTTATTTAATATCCTCTGAATTCTTATTTCACCATTTCCTTTGAGGAATTTGGACTTACCGGAGAGTAGATTGCTTTGCTACACACACTTTGATGCCACAACTGAGGTGGAACAGAGTCCATTTTGTAGCAAATATTCAGGAATAATTATCTAGCAAAATAAAATATTGTTGCCCAATATCCTAAAATCAGTGAAACAAAATGCAACATCAGGAAAGCTGAAAGCACCGATTGCTGTTATATCTTAGACGTAAAGATATGCAGGCTCATGATTTCTGTTTAATTCATAGAGGATAATTAATTTTCCCAAACAAATACGTATCCCATCACCATAGGGAGCCATGCATGTAGTGTCAGTAGGGACAGTTAAGATCAGTTTAGAAAGTAACAAACTTGGCAGCTGGGAGGTGAGTATTTTTTACCTGCAAACATAATTGCATTATTACTGTTCAGGCTGCAGCCACAAAATTTTCTTTTCCTGCAGTCCAGAGGAATGTTTTTTACTTTATAAGAAAGAATGTGCTACGGAAAAGAAACTTAAATGGACATTGAAAAGTACATGAATGGGATTGTGTGCCTTTTATGTGCCTGCTAGCACATTTGATATAAAATGCTGCTGCATTGAGGCTCTGAATATCAGTCTTGCAGACTGATACTACAGCTTTCTTTCTGCTTTATTATTTGAAGATGCCTTACTTCTTATATATGAGGTTACATAGAGAAGCTGGAACTACATCAGCTGAAGTAGTAATTTCCTACCCCATTTTGTCAAAACATTTCTTAAAAATCTAACCCTTGGACAGATATGTTTTTTGTGAATCTGGCTGGAGTAAATTAAGAAATTAGAGCTTTTGCTGTTCATTGTGACCTATTAGAAACAGTTTATCTGTCCAGAACTTTTCTACCCATACAGTAGTGTTAGAATTGACTGGAACGAATCAATTTCTTCTCTACTTATCCTGTAACAGAGCACTGACATGACAGCAACTACATAGCAATCTGTGGTTCAAACCACTAATTTTAACCACTTTTTCTTGTTCTGGATGAATCAAAAACTGAGAAGCAATCTAAATCACAATTTACCACTAAAACAGTATTGTTGAAAGACTATATGACTTGTACTGCTCAGACCTTTTATAATAACATCCAGATTCTGAGATTTTTTTTTAACCCCTTGTGTTGTAGCACAAACAAATTAAAACTGGAGAGCTCAAAAGGCTGTTTGTGTTCTGCACCTATTCAAACTGTCTAAATTAGCCGCATTTCCAGAATGGACTTCTGAGTTCTGGTGAAATCTGGAGCTTTTTGATTAAATGTCCTTGATTTCCTTACTTGGATCTACTGAAACAGAAACTTAATTCCCTACTAGAGCTTCCGGTCTTTAGAAAAACTAAAAAATGAAGTAATGTATAACATCAGTGAAAAACCAATTTAAACAGAACTAAGACTCAGTTCAGAAGTGTTTTAAAATGTGTGGGCTTTTTTTCTTTTTTTCCTTAAAAAAGTAACAGGGAAACCTATTTTTTGGAATCAAGCTGTCCAATAACTAGTTTTCAAAGGCCTCTCTCTTGAATTTCTGAGGAATTTTGCCATTAAATTAAGTAACACTTCATTATGAAAACCTCTTACTTCGAGCAAGCTGAATCCTCCAAATTCCTTTACTTCCCCTCTGCCCCTCCACCTCTGTGTTTTGAACACCTGTGTTTCCTCTGTCCCATTTTTGCCCATGTGAAGCCAGCCCAAGCAGCATCGCTCCAGCAGCCTTACCAGCACTGCCTGCACTGGGTATGAAATTCTGCACTGGATAGCAATCCAAAAAGCACTGAGCACTCCTGACTGCTCTTTTCAAGCAACTTTTATTCCTTTTATTAATCCTGGGCCTCCATGGTCTATGTGGCAGGAGCCCTGCTGGGCTGAGGGCACTCTCACCCCTTGACCAGCTCCACCTGAGCCCTTACCACCCATTTCAGCTGTGCTGTGCTCATCTGCCTCTGGTCCTGCTTTGAGTGGGAATGGCTGACTCTATCCCAGACTGCCTGTGGATCTTCAGGAACAGCTGGCTCTTCGTAAGAAAGGAATACTTTATGATTTGGTAATTTTTTTTTTTCCTTCAGGGCTTCATTTTGCAGCTGGGGCTCCTCCACTCGCAGGACAGAGATAAGGGCACCTGTTAAAGCTGCTTAGAAAATAAAAGCTGTCACCAGCTCCTGGCCCCCTGTGCAAGGAGTGGCAGCTCCCCCAGGCCTGCAGGCTCATTCCCTCATGGGTACACCCAGCCCTCCCACACTGGAGACTGGTTTTTGAATCATGGAATGGTTTGGGTTGGAAGGGGATGAACTTTAAGGTTCCTTTCAGCAGCCCTGCTGTGGACAGGGACACCTTGCACTGGACCAGGTTGTTCAAAGCCCTGTCCAACCTGGCCTTCATGCAATCATCCCAGGCAATTCACTGTAAGGCTACTGGGCAGCAGAACCATGACAGGAAAAATGAATTTAAGCTCCTCTTTCTACTTCCAACTTGCACCCATATGCTATGATCCTGGTAAGTGAAAACATGTATGCACATCTTTAACTTCCTTATCCTGTGTGATACCACTGAGGTGTATTTAAATGGGGTTATTTGCAGTACTGGACTTAACTGGAAGCATAAAGTAATAAAATCGGAGTTTAGTGTATAATTTATACCATCTCTATTTCCTTTTAGCAGATTTTAAAGGTTTTCAGATATGTTAGTAGAATACTAGTGAAATACCCCTATAGCTTCTGAATTTTGCCTTGTTTGTTGTCAGTTACTTACATTTACTTATGAATTAGCATTAGTATGGATGGAAGGAATTGGAAAAATGGTCAAGAGTACAAATGGACAAAGGATGAAGCTATAACTTGAATATTTTGCAAATATGTCACTGCCATACAAATGCATTCTGCAGATATGTTATTAGTTTCCTCACTGGCATGGAATGAAAAGGCCTACTTTTGGTATTTCAGGTTACAACAGATGTTATTTCTTCTATGCTTCCAAATTATAGTACTTAATATTCAGCACAACTTTAAAGTAGCTATATGAGAGACAGAGATAGCAATAAAACATGGCCAGATTTTGGGTTTTACTGCCAGTGCATAAATATGAAGCACTGGGGTTTTTAGTTTGTGTCTGAACCATGAAGAGGATAAGCCAGAATCAGCCTGGGCAGCTTTTAGAAAGCTGTAGCAAAAAAAAAGCTGTTTCAAACTCAAGCCAATATTTCTAGGGATTTTTTGATCCTGACTTCCTTGCTCACAGGTGAAAGTGGTTTCTTGCTCCCTCCCTTTTAGGTAAAAACATTCAGCCCAAAGAGGAAAGGGGGGCAGAGTCTAACAATGCCTTCACAACCGTTGCTAACTGTTTAAAACCCAGTACCATCCTCTGCACACAGTTCCACATGGTCACCTCAGTAGGATAATAGTTTGCTCAGAGCAGAAATGCCACTGTGTGGTGGCTGTCAATTGACTCCGGCTGCAAAACGCGGCGAGAGCGCAGGCGGCGGTGGGAACACACGCCGGTGTCCGCATCGCTGCTCCCCTGCTCCGGGCTGATGCTGACATGTGTCAGAACGGAGGCTGCCAGTCCCTCTCTGCCTAATAGGGCAGTGTGTCCTAGGGTGGTTCTTCACCTGTAGTGCTAATGGCAGTCCTGTTGGGAGAGGTGTCTCTTCGCATCCTCCGGAAAGCTGTTGTTCTGCCTCCTGAGCAACACACTGGCTGGAGAACCGACTAGTTACTAATGGCAGGTGGAATATGGGCACGGGTGTACACAGCATCCTTTTGTAATGTTCTGCTTGCACTGAGGTGTGTACAGATGAAATTCAGAATGCATGGCTTGAATCCTCTACAGACTTACTCTGTCCCTATCCCAAGGTGAACTTTGATCCCCTATTATTTAAGGTCATCATGGAGAATAGCAGTAGTAGACTGAACAGGTAAGTATATCTATGTCTTCCCCAGAAGGAAGTGCTACTCCAAACTGCAGTCCCTGTGATCCTCATCTGTGCATCCTGATTTTTCACTCCACCTTGGTTGAAAGGGAAATAGGATCATAGGTGGGTATTTGCCATTACACACGTCGAGCACGTGATTAGAATTAATCCACATAATTTCCAGCAGCTCTCAACTACTGCCAGCTATTCTCTCTGAATGTTTGCTTTCTCCAGAAGTCTTTCTGAGGACACTGTTGATCACTAAATCTACAAAATGACTGCAAATATGTGTGATATCTTTGCAAAAATGCAATTGTATGCTCAGTATTAAAATAGTAGTGATGGTATAGTATGGTGCTTGGACTGTTAAACCTGTTTTTTCATCCTAATTCTACAATTTGGTCTTTCTGGATATAGTGAATCCTAATGTTGCTCATGTTCCTATGTAGATATTTGGTGACACTGGTGTTTGGAGCAACTGTAAAGGCACTTTGTTCTTCTTATGTATATTTCACAGTCTTACAAATATGGTTGAATGCAAATTTTCTGTGCTGTATTAGGAAGAGTTCTCATTTACAATGCCAGTAGGATTTTTGGATGCAGCAAAAATACTGCAGCTTTCTGTACCCTAATTTTGAGAAATATTTATCTTGTATTGGCATGTGAAAAAAAAGTCCAGTTGCCCAAAGTCTGGCCAAGTTGCAGGAGGCCAGAATGTAAAAAATATTTCCCAGAGAATGCAGGCAATTAGAATGATGCACCATAATCTATTCGTAATTGAAAAATCACAGCTTCATGTGACACGTTAGAACTTTACCTGATTATTGGCAACAACACATTTACAAGTAAGAATTACGCTTTTTAAAACCTTTCAAGAATGGTAAAATTGTTTTAACACATGTGCTGGCGTACTGGCAAGTAAGCTACTGCTTCCTGTGGTTTTGTACTTCATACATCCTCCTCTAAAATACGGCCAAAGGCCTTTCCTAATAGCTGATTAATATCTCCAGACTTCTCCGTTTGCTTAATTGCTACCTACGAGTAAGTAATGGCAATGCCACATATTTTCTTTGCAAAAGCAAAGCCTTCTCTATTCTGTTTTGGTTCAGTTGTACATACCAAATAATAATAATAACAAAACTTAAATGATCCAAGTTCTGTTGCCAAAGGTCTAGTCCTGTAAAGTACCAGATAGTCAAAGCTACTCCATACCATTTGCTCCCCCTCCCTGCCAAAAGCAGGATAGGAAATGTTTTAATTGTCATCTAATATCTGGTCAACATTCTATTTCACTAAAACTTTGCATGATGATTTTAAGTCTTTCTTGGGGACAAAAATAATCTGGTGTCTGTCTTCTGCTTTCATGTGACAATTTAATAAGGAACTTGAATTTAGAGGAGAAAGAGCTTCTAACTCAGTCTTCAGGCAGTAGCATAGTATTGCTAGTTGTGGTGGCACAGGAAGGTGTTAATAGCAATCATTTCACGTACCTGAAGGAGTACATCTGAGCACACAACTACCCTTCATTAGCACCTTTTTAATTATTTCAGTGCCTGTAGGTCAGCATATTTTGCATTGCTCCATTATGAGTGATGGACACATATTGTAGACAATGATCTGTGGCTTTATAAACAAATAAAACAATTTCAGTCCTTCATCAACTTGCTGTAAATAGGCAACACAGCACAGTTGAGGAGAAGAAAAAACTGTCTTCCATTTCTTCATCCCTGAGAACTAAGGCCTCTCTGCCACTAGAGGGTGAGACAACTACAAACCAAACATTTAAGTCTTAGTCTTTCTCATAAAGGTGCAAATGCAAGTTAACATGCAGACAGGACCTTGGTTATTCATATTTAGGAGAGAAAGATGCATATTGTGGGCATAGCACATACTCATACGCTTAAAGCCCGAGCTGCAAAGAAATACAGCAACAGTCTGTGACAATTAACAACAGTGGAAGAAAATTGACTATCTAGATGGTAGATTTTTGGGCTTTGGGGAGGCACAGTTCCAAAAGTAAGTTCTGGTCTTTATACAAGTACTGAATCAAACTGTTCTTCTTCAAGAAAGAACTACTTCCAGATTAAAATGCCTTCCTTTTAGTCAAAAAACTGAAAAGTGGTCTAGCTTTCTGCTTACTTTTGATCTGTAATGTCCATACTAAAGATTTTATTTGCAGTTTTTTGACTTTTCTAGTATTTCTTTCTTTTTACTACCAGACAGCCTGATGTAGTTGCCGTGGTGTATCTTTCAAAACTGCAAATTAATAGTTTTGTGTAGGTTAAAATGGCTCTGCACCTACTCCTGGCAGAAAGCACTAGTTCCTACAAACATGTTCAGTGCTTCTTAACTAAACGTTTTACAAATAAATCATGTTTTGCTGCTTGCGGAGTCTCTTAGAAGATCATTTTCTCTGAAGGCTTCCCCAGCTCACAAAGAAAATATGCCATTTACATTTCAATTTTTAAAAGCTACTCC
This sequence comes from Oxyruncus cristatus, assembly GCA_013399855.1. Taxonomy (NCBI): domain Eukaryota; kingdom Metazoa; phylum Chordata; class Aves; order Passeriformes; family Cotingidae; genus Oxyruncus; species Oxyruncus cristatus. Next base: position 1,234,753 of record VXAY01006544.1, on the reverse strand, counting down.
TAAATCAGAGATTTAACGAACCAATATGCTGCTTCTTCAGGAACAATATTTCCCAATTTAAAACAAAAATCAAATCCCACGGGATACTATAACATCAAGTAATTTCTTTCTTTTTTGATCTTGCAAAGCTCTCTGAAGATTTCTGTCATTAAATATGTTTTGACAATGCCTGCTGCCTTGTTATTCTGTTCTTGCTTTGGCAATCTGAAGGTCCAAATTCAACTTTCCTTTTTTGCTGAAGAAAGACTTTGATATTGAGTTTGTAAAAATACTACAAAGGGCAAGTATGGGGTCAGAAGAAAAAAAACTATTTGTCACTGAGTGGTAGTAGAAGAAGGGGCAAAAGAGAAGAAAATATCAAGTATCATAAACAGTTCCAAACTGTTGCCTGGGAGATTCCAGTAACTTATTCAACTTATGTGAAAGACAATTGCAGCAAGAATTAAAGCGAAATTTTGAGATTCTAGTCTAGTTGGAAAAGCACAGAATTGATCTTTGTTTAGAAAATTACAGTTTTCTGCTACAGAATGATCAGAATTTTGTTGAAAGCTTTTTGTGTTTATCAACGTGTTTGAAGTTACATGTAGGATTTTACATTTTCTAGCCTGAAAATTTTTCATTCCCAGTCTTAGCTGCATGCTCAGATTTTGTTGTCTGCATACTTAAAGCATAGAACAAATCCTTACTGGACCTTGTTGGAATAAATAGGGTTTAAGAATGCATCAGTTGCTATTTAACTCTAAATGTTTGCATTGGTTTACTTTTGGTTCTTCTGTAATATTCACATAACTTCAGATAAGCTGTAGAATGATATTCCCTTTTTTTTTAAAAAAAAACCCCGTGTTATTAGAGCGATGAATACTTGCTATTTATTTTTTTGAGGATTTTAACTGAAAGGAAACAAATGATGACATTCCCTTGTGCTGACATTAAAAATCCCTAGCCCCTTTCTATGGGCTCTTTTCTTTTAGTGTCCTAAATACCATAGAAGTAATAGAGCGTTTACAGTTGGAGGCAATGGTTGCTTTCTTCACTTCAGAAGAAGATATTTTGGACTCTATCAAACAATTATAACCCTCAAGCCTGTCCAAAAGCCGTACTGGGAGGCACAAAGGAAAATGCACAGAACAATCGGTTAGAATATTGTTTTGCTATTCTGAATATCACATGGAAAGTATGAAGTGCTGAAAGCACAGTAAAAATTTTTATTACAAGACTAACATATTTAGCACAGTTCCTTATTCTACATCATCTTTAGCATCTTTCTGCTTGATGATTTCTGTAGGATTTGCAGCTATTCAAACACTTTGCAAGAATTCATCACAAACCATTTTTTTCTGGACAGTAGAACATAGCTGTTACAGTTGAGAAAACTGGAAATCTGCCCTGCTTTTATCTCCTTCCATTACAGAAACACCAGTAGATGTTAGCTGCCTACTAGTTTCTGGGGCTTCGAGCCAGATCCAGTGCCAAATTAAATGACTAAACTTCCCATTAAATTCAATCACACTCACTATCATTCTCACACTACTCTTAGCAGTAAGGCTCTTTCAGTTGAGCCAGAGTTTGATTTTAAGCAATAAACTCGAAGTAAAAAGCCTGGTCCTTGTTTTGGTTTCTGAGGCATTGCTGCTGTCTTTCCCTTGGAGCAAAATTCCAGAGGCTGAAAAACCCACATCTGTATGACACCTGAAAACAGTGTTAGGGGAGAGTTGATTCTGTTTAACTCGATAAACAAATGAACAACAGTAAAACTACCAGAAATGTCCATGTTAGCAGGAGCAGCCATGCAAGAGAGAATTTAGGCATGGCTTGATCTCTTCCCGAGATCCAGTGTGGGTTATTTGTGTTACCTGTCCCACTGCTTTCATGTCCCTACTCGTATCCAAACAGCCCTGCTGTGTTGCTGTAACAGGACTCTTCTCATCTCAGGCAGGCGATGGAGGGGCTTTGGGGCCATGGGAGGTCTCCCCAAGCCCAGGCCTGACTGTGATCTCTCTCTCACTTTTTCACTGTGCTATGGCTGGTGGAAACCACGAGCTTCTGCAGTTTTTACGGCTTCCTACAGACTAGTGACTAAATCAAAGCTGTGTATATCTTTCTTGTAGCACTTTTGCTGGCTAGCTAAGACAGAAAACAACCATTTAAGCACTATTTTTTCTTTTGCTCCTTGTCCTCCACTGTGTAGAGCAGTTCCTCAGGCTCTCTTGCAACAGAAGTGCTTGTTGCTTTGGTGCCACTTCACTGCTCTGGGATTTGGGGAACTTTGCTTACCCCGTCTGAGCTCCTTCTCTCGGTATGGCTTGGCCTCCAGCTTTAGCTAATCTGACATTCTTTCCCACAGAAACGTGAGTGGGAATGGCAGGTAGCAGCACAGTGCTTAGCTGCTGCTAATTTCGAATGTGGTTGTCAGATAAAAGCTGAAAATGCTACTTTGCAGATGACACCTCTAGACAGGCTGCACAGCACTAAGCAAAAAGCCAGAAAAAAACCACTACCATCCACCACCTGAGACCTTGAAAAGAAGGGTAATTTTATTACACTTGTTTGTTTTAGAGTTTGACAGTATTTTTCGGCCTGAAGAACTCAGTGATAAACGCTGAAATTCATCATTCTAACAGTTTTCGACTTTCACAGTAAATTATTTGCTTTAAAGGTTGAACATGTCACATGGTAATAGCATCTAACCAGCAGCTACTAAATGTCTAAGGAATCAGAGGAGATAGAGAGATTTCAGTAAGCAGAAGATAATGACTGGGACAGTAGAAACAGACAAGATGGGCAGGAACTCCAGAACCTTATTTTTCACTTTGTATTTTTGGATCATGTTGTAACATCACAAAGATCATGCCTGTCATATAAACTTAATCTGAAAATTTTAGTCAGGCTTGGTCCTCTGGAAGTGCCAGAAGGAGATAGACGGTGAGACAATGGATCAAATTCAGACCATGGTTGTACACGATGAACTGGAAATTTAAAATGTGTTTTTACTCATTTGCTTTTTTGTGAGATGACACTAAAGCCCGACACACTATTTTTTTTTCTTCTTGCTCTATTCTCTCTTTCATTTCCCAGCCAGATCCAGCTCCAGGCAGAAGGAAGGTTTAGATAAGATAGTTCAGTAGAAGGAAATCTGCTTGGAGGTAAACCTTCCCACTATGAATATGGCACTTTTATCTGCTTGCATGGGAAAGGCATTATTTTTAAATCAAAAAAATAATCATCAAACTATTGACTGGAATTTCAAGAAAAAATACACTTAATTCTCAAAGTGCCCCCACTTTATACTGTAGACTAAGACACAACAATGTCTCAGTAATTTTTTTTAATACCCATATACATGGAATGAGCTGGGTTTATACTTTGGAGAACCATCTAGTGTGCAAGCTGAACTCAAACTTGAAAAATGTTACCATTGCGAACTGTCAAGTTTTATTTCCTTATTTTTGCTCGCTTTGGGTGGAAAAAAACCAAACTTAAAATTCTTCATTGTGTTGTAAGACAGTGCAGTGTAAGTGGGAAGAGTATTTATACAATACAGACTAAGTCATACTGGCTTAGACACGTGATGTATGTCAGTGTACAAGGCCCATTATTACAGAATATATGGAACACTAAGGTACCTGCACCAAGCTTATTGAGGTTCATAATCACATGCAACATGGCAATCTTGGTACAACTAATTGAAATTATACATCAAACCTTTTATGCCCTATTATGTTATTTGGAATTGAGTGGATTTTATCAAGTACAACCACACTATTTGAGTGTTTCTGAGTTGTTGCTGGGAACAGATTATGCCTTGTTAGGACACTATGGCTGAAATGGTGTTTGCTAAGGACACATTGCTGGAGCATTTGGAGAAGTCTTATACTCTCATTGTATATGAATGAAGGTAAGACAGAAAACATTTAGGAATATGGATAAGCAGGCTGTAAATACCAGACACCCAGGCGTAGTAGAAATGCTGGGGATGCACAGATCTTAGAATGAACTCCCATCTATAGGTAAAGCATTGTTGATCAGCAAAAACATTTTGTGTGCGTATATTGTGATGATTCTGTGAAACTTTCTATGTATGCACCACCTATAGGTGAAATCAGGCTCAGATATTGCAAAGAAAAAATTGTATTCTACTGCCAACTGTAAATATTGGCTATTTACTTCTAAATACCTCCATCTTCACCTGAAGTTCACTTACTAATAAATGGGAGAAACATAAACCCAGTATCCAGTGGCAGTGGTAGGGGCGGGTAAAGTAACAACCAACCCACAGGTGCTCACTGAGGCCAGTTACTGGGAGCTGACTTCCCTCTTAGACATTCAGTACTTATTTCTTCTATGCATTTAACTACAGATGTTTTAATATTGATGATGGCATAATCCTAAAGAAATATAAAATGTTAATATTACTTGCACTTCGTAATTTTTACTGTATTGCTTATAAAAAAAAGGTGATAATAGCTAAAAGTAGTGCAGCACTTCCAAACTCTAATCTCTCTAAAGGCACATTACCAGGTAGCTTGAACTTGCAATTATTTTAACAAGGAGTAGAACTAGTGAATTTGTTTTCCTGTGAATTTGTCCTGTGATGTGCAATGAAGTACAAACTGCAGGGTTTTTTCCTGGGTGGATTGCACAGATTTCTAATCACAGCTGATGCGCTGTGGCTGCCTTTCCCACCAAAGGGGCAACTACTCACCAAACTATTTTTACTGTGTTTATACAACACCAACAAGATTAAAGCCTCTACTTCTCTGCTGGGTAATGAATGCAAAAGTTACTAGGATGGGGCAGGCAGATGGTGTAACAGCAAGAGATGATACTAGTTTTTTTACTCTGTTTAGCCTTGGAGTTTCCAAACAGCTAAGGGTAACTCTTGCCTTTATATGATGATAGCACGATCCATTTTTCCATGAAATGCAATGAACTTTATGTGCCTCATGCAAGCAAGGCAGTAATGCCTGTGGTAAGGGGTGGGAGGGAGGGAAAGAAAGGGAATAAAAGTTTGCAGAACATTGGTGTCTGTGGCATGGCAAAGAGGGAAAGGAGCAAAACCTGTGCATGGTTGCTAAGTCTGTCACTGGAGAAGCAAGTGACATTGTGTACTGTGGTAATGCCAGAAAGCAACTCTGAAGAGAATGGTTTTTTTTTTGATACCCTAATGTGTAACCACATTGACCATTTAAATGAGGTGTCTATTGAATTGTATTGAGCAGGAAAGATTTTTCCAAAAGGTTTTGAAGTGTTGTTCTGTGGAAATTTTGGCAAAAGCTTCATCTATGTAAAAGTATCATGGAAATGCCTTTCTACAGTTTAGAAAAACTTTCAGGTAAATCTGTTCAAGCTTCCTGAAAGATGATACCTGCACAAACACTAATACAGTGCACAGAACTACTTATGTGCAGACGAGCTACAAAATGTACTCTTTCTTTATGCTGCATAGAGATTGGGAATTATAAATAAAATCTGTTGGCAGATCATGAGATCTGTGATCAGTATATTCTTTTCCATAACTACTAACAATTGGGAAAATGTGAATGTATTAAGGATAAAATAGTAACTCCATTGGTTGACTTCATTTGCATCTATGATTAATTCAATTTGGTAACACTCTGCTACCAAATACGGGCATATCTGAGTTCTGTGTTTTGGAGGAAATGTGAACTCAGGTAAATTTGTCATTTAAGTAAAACTGAATGTTTTGAAGCAGTCAACATCTGGAAAATAAAGGTGGATAAAATTAAAGTTCTTCTTTGGAGCAAAATAGTTTCACACTAATAAAGATTAGATTTTTTTTTTTTTTTTCATTTTTTGCGGGGCGGGGAATTAAACTACAGGGCTCGGGTTAGAGAAAGAAAAGTATCATGGAGATAGTTGGTGGACTTCCCTTGTTTCAAATCTTTCAAATTAATGAAGCAGCACAAAAGATTTAATTTAGAATATAAGAAGTGAAACAGCTCAGAATAGCAGAGTGTCACTGGCAGCTTTTGGCTGTGGAGTACTGATGCCAAAGGGAATGACTGAGGTACCATGCCAGATGTTAGAAATGAATGAAGCATATAACAAACAAGAAGTAGTCAGGAATTGTTAATTTAAGGAAAAGAACTAAGAAGGAGCAAACTGATATAGCATAACAATGAATGAAAAACAAGAAAAAAAATTTTTTTGAGGTAGTTTTAGTGGCTCTGCTAATTAATAATTGTATATAATGAGTTTGGTTAGGACTGTTTCTCTGTGTTAGGTGTCCTGGAATCCTTTTTTGGAAGGTGTAGACAGAGGTCATAGAAGTCATAACTGAATAGAACAAAATGGGAAGGAATAGTAGTAGAGCAATCACCACTTTTAACTGCTGTGAAGTATGCCCTGAATCTGTCAGCAGCATTTCTGTTTTTGTTTTCCAGAAGAAAAAGTATAGCAAAACAGATCAAACATAACATTTTTTGTCTGAGACCCCATCACTCACTAGAGGAAATGACAAACTCATTTTGTGTGATTTTTACTGCTAACCCTTCCCCCTTCCCCTCAATTCTGTTTTATTCATTAATTGCAATTCTCAGTTTTTGTTCTGAGCTTTTTAAACTGGATTATCACCTTTTCATTCCAATATTCTCTCCTAGTTGACTACAGTTATCACTACCTTTTTATAAGGGTTGATTTCATAACCTTTTGATCTGCTTTAATACTTCACTACCTGCACTTTATAGCACAACCATAATTATTTTTCCTTATGAAGAAATTCTGTTTTGTTTTCAAGCTCTTGAAAATTTTGAATTTAAACAGCATAAACATTCAATAAACTCTCTTTATGGCCCATCTTACAAATACACAGTTAACTGCAGTTAAACACAAGGTATTTTCATGTTTAAAAATTACATTCATAAAAGTTTGTACAGGGGGAGTGACTCATAGAAGGTTTCAAATATAAATTTATGTTTCACTTTTCCCTTCTGTTTTAGGCTTTAATAATGTTTCAGGCTAAATGCTCCCAACATTCGTGAGTAAGCCTTCTGCTTTCTCCTTGCCTTTTTATTTTCACCATGCTGCAGATGACTTTTCTGATTTGCCTCAAATTTGCTTTAGAAGGTTGGTGTTCGTGTTTCGATATAATACTGTCGTGGTTAAACCTTATCAGCTTGAGCACTAAACTTTGAACTTGACGTTAATAAAGATTAGATTTACACCAATTGTGTGTGCACATCAAAGCACTTGCCAATTATAGCATACAGTTCAAGGAAAATATCAGTGTAATTCATGGAAGATGGAGAAACATTTGTCCAAAGAGAATCTACACCAGGAATTCCAGGAACTGGCTTTGGAATAGAATTACACAGAAGGGAATAGACACGTTCACTAGTACCTTAAACTTTACAAAGGCGTAGGAGTTAACTCTCAAATAATAGGTGCATTACCTGCCATGGCTTATTGCTAAATTCTTATCACAGAAACACACAAGACCCAGTGGAAGGGACCTGAAGGGTTGTCTGATCCAAACTTCTTTGGTGAAAGCCTGGTCTAGACAAGATGACCCAACACACTGTGTGTCTGAATCCTGAAAGTGCCCAGTGTTTGGGAATTCACCACATCCTGTGGGAGATTATTCCAATGGCTGACTGTTCTCACTGTGAAAAATGTTTCTCTTGTGTCCAATCTGAATCCACCCAGGAGTAACTTGTGGCCATTACTCCTCCTCTTTTCCAAGTGAGTCCTTGTAAAAAGGGAGTCTCCACCTTCTTGTAGCCGCCCTTTAAGCGCCTGAACATGGTGACAAGCTGTCCCCTAAACCTTCTCAAGAGAACAAGGCCACTTGTCTCAGCCTTTCCTCATATGGCAGGCTTCCCAGTCCTTGGATCATCTCTGTGGCCCTTCTCAGGATTCTCCAGCCTCTTCCCATCCTCTTTCATAGTGGGGACCAAAACTGAACACAGTATTCCAGCTGTGGCCTGACGAGTGGAGTGGGATAATGCCTTCTTTATCTCTGCTGGCAATGCCCTTGTTGATGCAACCCAGCATCCCGTTGGCTTTCCCTGCTGCAGCAGCACACGGTGTGTTTTCATTCGGGTTGTGAATGAAAATGTAGGCAACCTGTTTCCTGGATTTATTTTCTGGAAAAAAACAATAAAATAAAGGCAAACAAAAAAAAAAAGGAAAGGCAGATTGTCCTGAAAGAAACAACACCTGAATTCTAGTTTTTCACAACACTGGTACAAACAGCAAGAATAGAAAAGAAACATAAGAGTACTTTCTGAAGTGTTTAAAAGGGAGTTGCCTGGAAGATTTTTGGAAATTAAAACTGAATTTGTCAGATAATATGTAAGGCTCAGCTACCTGCTAAAACGTGTCAATTCTTAATTTTACATCTGTTGTTGATCACACTGTAGGACTTGATAATATGTTTATGATCATGTCACTGCAGTGGAAGAGGCAAAGTTAAATTGTCATGTCTAGTCAAGTAGGGGTCTTGGTCTTTCATGTATATTTGATGATAAACAATCCCACTGAAGCCTGGCTGGTGTATTGCAGCAGTACCCTTACAGGAAGGACTTGTGCTTAGGTTTGTTATCCTTTGCTGCCTCAGGCATAAACATATATATCTCTCAAGATGTTTTAAACCAAGTAGAATTAAAATTATACAGACTTTTGACAAAAGAGTAGTTTCATCTGTAATCCTGGCTTTGTGTTAAGGGTTATCATTTTGCATTTTGTTTAGCAACTGAATAAGAGAAGCCCTGCCAATAAGTGCCAGGTGCTGGTGAACAATTACTTGGTGTTCAAGTTAAGTAAAGATTTTGTGCATTGTAATATTATGTAGCAGTTATATTTCAAAGTAGCATATGATCTATGGTGCTAATCTCAGGTTCCTTCCTTTCTCTTGTATAATAAAACTTATTCAATGTCATTTAAAATATACATTTATGTTCTCTTTGTAATTATTAGTCCCACTGCCATTAGTATAGGTAATGCTACCACACTGCAGTAATGAAACCTGACAAGATTCCTCAAATCTAAAAACATTAAATATGAAAATTCAACATGAAATCTACTTCAATAAGGGGCTGTAAATATTTACTTGTTAATCTGTTTTGCACCTTGAAGAAAGAACAAACACATACACACATTTTGGCTGCATACAACAGGCCACTGTTTGTTATTTGCCCGTACTGATCTATGCATATTCATGCTCCCAGGAGTTCAATATATGCTCCTGCCATTAGACCCCATAGATTTGCCTTGATTCTATCTCGAGTTTCACTCCAAGCAGCAGGTTTGGAGATAGAAAACTTTATATTATGAAGATTTTTCTGATTTATATATTACAATTGTAAATATATCTTGAAACCACTGGAGGTAAGGAAATAGTTATCCTACTTTTAGCTGTATTTTTGAATGATTTGATAAGTTATTTCTGACATATTCTCTATCATTTAATGAAAAGTTTTTATCCATTTAAAACAAAACCCCACCTGATTAGGAAAACACGTAGCTGAACTGTTGAGCAGATGAATTAACACAGTTAAATATTCCTTTGGAGAGTCACCTGAAATGCTTCAGAGTCCTCCAAGGTTCTGATTCTTAGCTTACTAGCAAACTCTCAATCTCACGAAGGCATGTGCAGTTGTCATTAGCTTTTACTGTGAAAATGTTTGTATATAGATCACTTTTGTAAAGCGGGAGCTGCACGAAGAGTGGTAGTAGTTCTCTTTGGCTCCACGTGATGACACGTCTGGAGTAGAGTTGCGACTTTACTCAAATATTTGAATGATAAATGTCCTGGATTCACTGTCACAGGAATAGCTCATAAGTGCAAGTAAGGAAAAGTACACCTGTGCAAACCACTCAGCACTGATAACATAGTTAAGAAGAAAAACTCGCAAAGCCTGAGCACCATCTGCATATTCCTTGTGGCTGTTTTCTTCTCCAGAGCTGCTTCCAGGAAAAGGCAGTCAAGTTTTAATGTGGAAGTGCAGTAAGATACAGAACTTACCTTTCTGATAACGCCGTTTATGCAGACTTTTATCCTGCCTGTAGCCTGCCCCAGGGAAATGTCTCAGATTTTCTGTCCACAGTCACTTGCTTTTGGAAAGAGGGTACTTTGTCCTAGTGGCTCTGTGCTCATCTTGGAGCTAAAAAAAGTTTTCCTTCTCTTTTATCTTCCCATCCTTTGCCTTGGGTTCTCTGACACCTAACCTGATAGCTCTGTTTTCCCAGTCTCCTGGGAAAGCTCTTCCCTTTCCCTCCTTTATGGAAAAGTGACTCAACAGCTGTATTGGAAATTTCTGAGGGTCTGCTCTGGAAGCCCTTGGTTTCCTCTCAGGACATTTTCCCCCCCAAGGTGTGAGCAGGTAATTAACCAGCTCTGCTTTTCTGCCCCAGTCTTGAAAGCCTGGAGATGCTCTGACTTCCCACAGGCCTGTTTGTGGGGAAGGGAAACACCAATTTCATGTGGTGCAGGGCAGGCCGAGCCAACTGCGGGAGTCTTGAGAGCACGTGTGTTCAAAAGTGAGTGTGAATATTTCATAGTAAAATATGAAAGGCCTACTTTGTGGTCTTTTAAAAATATTTCTGGCACAGCAAAACAAGTAAGATGGGAGACAGGCTTTTTGTATGGGATTACTTGGTGCCAGTGCAGCATTTTCTCCTTGCCAAGTTTTTGGTTAAGTTGGAAAGTATATTTCCTTGATTATGATGAGGCGAGACGCTCTTTAAAAAGAAAATAAATTTTGTCGCCATCTGCAGAGCAATCTGATGAATTAAATGAGGAGTTACAAAATTCTTCTGTTGGCCCTTTTTGAATAAGCCGGCTCATATGGATTTTATAAATCCAGAACTGGATTTTTAAATATGTCTCCCTCAAAATTGTTCACAGAATAGTTTGTTACATAGTGAATCTTGGTCAGATTATATTCCTTTTAGATATTTTGTTACACTTTGAGATAAAATTATTCTGCTGTGTTGCTGTGAGATTTAAACCCAACATATCTGTACCAGTCATTTATTTTGATCAGTTTGAGATGCTTCAGGTGTTGGCATCAATCACATATAGCAAAAATAACACTTTATCACCAGAAACCTTGTGTCATACTCAGGTTTAACAAGTAACCTCACGAATTAAAACAAGGGCTTAGGTACACCAGCAGTCATAAACATCTGTTTAAACATGTTAGGGATTATTAGGGTAGTACCATAGCCTTGTTAACCTGAAGTGTGAGCCAGGTTTGCAGTCCAAAGCAAGCATAAGAACTGTTACGTAGCAAAAAGAAGGGAAAAACCTCATTTTTGCAGAGTGAAGATTAATTGGACATATACAATAAGTACACACAAGCTTTTAAACTTTCATTCAAATCTACTCCAGCCATAAAAACACAGCTGTTCAAGCTAACAAAGCATTATAGGTCTAGACCTGCAAATGAGCACGTGAATGGTATTAGGAATTAAAATCTGCAGTAAAAGTTTAGGGCTCAGTTTGTCACACATGTACACAGTCAGGTCCGTCAGACCCCATTGAAAATAATGCCAAGTTCAGAGTCAGACTTTAATGGTTATTATAAATGCACTCCAAAATCACATGATTAAACAAAAATCAGTCTTGGGTTCTTGAACTTCCGATATAATGCTGTGGGATTAGGGAAACTGAGGCACAGACAGTGAGAACGATTACTTCTTGTGCAGAATACCAAGAAGTGTTTGTTTGTTCTTTTTAGAAAAGGTGACGATAACTCATCTATTTCACTCTAGTTCTTCTCCAGTGTGCTTTATGTCTTAACCATAATTGAGAAAACCTTTGCCAAAGCCTTTACTTAATCCAAGCAAAATCTCATGACTGGTAGAGTTACCCTTCTGAAAGTGGCAGGTGTCCTTCCTTTAAGTCTTATTCTGTCTGGCCTCCTTGATTTTGTGCTTTCTGAGCCCTTTTCATAAACCAGCGAATCTGTCTTTCAAGAATTGTTTCCGTGCAGATGACGTGCAGAACCATCTTCTCACCCTTTCCTCTTCACACCTGTTTTCCTCCACGCAAACTACAGCTTTAGCTATTCTGACATGATCCTACAGTTCTTTGGATTTCGGTTCATGTGTAAGGCGGCTAAAACCTTTAGTGTTTTCATCAGGTTGTTCCTTTCCTCCTTTTTAATAACTGTGAACAAAATTAAACTTTGTCGGTCACTTGTGCAGTAATCATCACTTCTTTGTGATCTGCACATTTAGGTGACGGTCAAATCTTGGGTAATTTTTCATAACTCATAGAGATTTCTCTTTTTCTATTCATTTACACAACTAAAATGTATAATTAAAATACTCAATTGTGTCAATATCCCTTTCAGTTCTGCCTGTTTATGTCTCCTCAATGTGCTGTTAAATGGTTTTCATTCCATTGTTCAGGCGACTCAGTTCTTTAAATTCAGCTAAATTCTTTCTTTTCCCTACAACATATGCAGCCTACTTCCATAATTTTCATGTTCCATCGTTGGTCAATTTTTGAAATCAATTTCTATGAACAACCAGCCTGTCAATTGCAGCCTAATATTGCATATAAATAAATACAAATACTTCTATTTTTGCTAGCTTGTTATTCAGAGTCATGTGTTTGGAAACCTGGGTGTTTTGTTGCTCTGTAGGACTTCAAACAGTTTGGGAAGGATAATGTGTAGAGCTGATGAAACAGTCAAAAAATAGGTGTGAGAAGAGATTATTAGAGTATCTTGCAGCGGAAAGATGTCTGAATTTAAGAAATGGAAGGAAAATAGTACAAGCAAGAATTTCAAACTTCTTAGTGTGTGTATACTGTGATGATAAAGGAGCAAAACAACCAGACACTAAAAAATGCTGTAAATCTACCATCCATGTCTTGAAATGCAGTGGAAAGAAAAAAGACAAATCACTGTCACAGAAATATGCTTAAGCAGTTTGCCAGGAAGCAAATTTTGCTGCAGAGTTCTTAAATGATTTAGTGTGTCCTCTGGTTTGAGAGAATTGCTTTTTATCTTATTCCTGTGTCAAGTTATCTATTCAACTTTTAAAAATTCATCCTTTTTCTTATTAGGAAAAAACCCACCCTTCCCTAAGTGCTGGAAGAATGAATAGCTTATAGAATTGTGTTTTCTATATACATTGATTGGGAGGATGGGTGTTTGAGAAGACTGGTTGGAAAGACTTTTAGCAGTATTTGCTACTTTAAAAAATAATTGGTGACTGTAGAAACTGTCCTGGACTGTAATTCCTCATCACAGATGCCTATTTATGCCTTTTGGCTAGCTAGTGATTTGAAAGAATGTAAGCCAGTTTGTCAGAACTCTTATCTTTTCACAATGACCACGTGGAAGCTGCTGAAGGACAAAAATCCCATCTGATCTACTTTGTGACTCAGTGTGTGTGTTCCTCACTGCACTCATGAACGGGCTAACTTTCAACAGAAGACTGCTTTGCCTTTCTTGTTCCTTTTGAAATATTAATATTCACATCTGAAAACAATACCAGGCATTCTGATGCAAATGATGCTGCCACAAAGGATGGTCACAGCTCCAAAAAGAGTGGCTTCAACTTGATGATTTTTCTAGCTGGAGTCAGTATGACAAATGCATAACGACTGCGGGAGAATGTGGCCAGTTTTCCTCCAAAAGCCTGACTGGCACATCTGAACAATTGCTCAAATATGAAAACAATCAAAATCCAGATAAAACTTTATGCTTTCAATTCTTGAAATGTGCATATTTGGAAAAAACCCCCCACCAAATCCACCAACAACATAAAATCCCGCACATTCTGCGTGTAACCAATGACTTTATAAATAAAAATCAATTACCTGCTAGAAGGGGGTGATTAACTTCCCTAATCTTCACAAAAAAAAAAAAAATTAAAACAGTCAGCTTCATCAGACACAAGAACATTTCAGGAACCTTATTTGAAAACAGATCTGATCTCCAGTGCAAATCCCACTTACCTTCAAGAACTAAGATACTAAAAATAGCATTCACAAAATGTTAAAGTGGTATTCGAATACAACCTTCAGAAAACTAAAAGTGTGGTTACTCTCTACATTGTAGTAGAATTGGACCAGAAAATACAGACAAAAAAAAAATGAATTGTATTTCAGCATGAGAAAAGTGATGTATTGCCATTGGCTGAATTTAGCAGCGCAATGCTGAGAACCCCTCTCTGCCAATCCCATGCCTTAGCAATGAGATTTGTTTGATTTGTGCCCATAAATTCAAGATAAAAGATGAGTCTGGCTCTCTTAGAAAAACAAAGCAAAAAATGTAGTTGAACATTATTCAAAGAAGGTATTAAAGGTAAACAGGAAAATGGCAAACCCACTGCTGCTTAGAGTGATGCATTTGACAATTCTGAACTGACAGATTGAGTTAATGCTTGGGGTTTTTTTTCTAGCACTTAATTCACTTCTTGTTTTGTTTTGAAACTTAATAATCTAAGCATGTTTAAAAATTTAATGACAGATTTTTTACAGTCAAATTTAAATTCAGGAAAGCAATGAGAAGTGCTCTAGTACAAAAATAACACACCTAATTTCAACACCTGAAGTCAATGTAACGTCTAATGTACAAATTATAGGGTGTATGGTAGAATAATTCTTTGATATTCTTTTTGGTCATAGTGATGCAAAGTTTTGTGAGACTGAAAAAACCCTCAACCGTTGATAAATTTTAACAGGAATAACACAAAATTTTTCAGTGTTACCCAGAAATTTTAGAAAGTGTTAAATCCCATCAATCCCATTTGCTACTAGAAGTGGCAGCTGCTGCCTTCTGAGAAGCTGACACGTGTTCAGATACCAGCTAGAACATTGGAACAATCATTCCTGTGCCTGTGGGCTCCATCCTTCCCAAACCTCTCCCTTACCGTGGTATCTACAGGAAACCTGCCAGTTTTGAGGCTGCTGACACAAGGATATCACAAACTACCTTGTGCATCGAAAATCTGTACTTTCTCTTCCAAGCACCTGTATGCCTCTCTTAGAACTCTTTTGAATTTAAAGCAAGGACCACTTCTGTTCTGCACAGACCCTTGCACAGTGGGCCACAGCACGGACTTGTAGTTGCTATGGTGACATAAGAGACAAAGAAGAATATTGCAGTTTAAAAAGTATGATTTAGAAAACATGGCGTAACAACATAACGTAGGTTTCCTTTCTTAGGGAGCACTCTTCTGGTTTTTGCTTCTGGTAGCCGCCATGTAGTAACCATGAGCTCATCCTTGGGAATCTAAATAGCACGGCACAGGTTGGTGCTGACTGTGTGAATTAAGAGGAAATTAATGAAAAATAAGGAAGGCAAGACTTTCCTGGAAGCACGTGCCATAGTACTGAACCCGGTGAGATCGACAGCTGAGTGAAAAGGAGCAATATGTTGTTAAAGGAGTCCTGAAACAAAGGGGGGAAAGGAGAGACTTGCATGGAAGGAACCAGAATCAGGGTGAAGAAAGGGTTTGTATTGACAAACGGCATTTTTTTTCTGAGCCTTTTTCATCTGTGGGAATTCTTCCCCTCTGCCCCCTTCCCCCAGATTGTTTGCTCATTCCACACTTTGCTGTGGCCTGCTCATGCAGTTGTCTGAGATGTTTGCTAATGAATTTCACATGCTGTTGCCTACCATCACAATTTCTGCCCTTGTGTAGATAAACTACTGAGAATATTTTCATTGTCAGACTCAGAACAGAGAAAATATATTCTCGTATGCTCTGGTGCTGGGAGGAAGGTACTTCATAGAGAAGACTTTAAAATGAGTATAACGAGGAATAAGCAAAGGAAAATACGGTGCATATTTACATTGCAACTCCAACAACAAAGAAAAACTGAAAACAAAACAGAAAACATGTTTGCAATATGTCACCCTAAAGGATATCTTTAAGTTGAAATATTAAAAACATTCTCAGTAACAGCAGACTATGCCAGTTCAAAACAAAGGCTAAATTTGTCATAGCTCAACAGCTCAGAGTGGTATATTCAAAGCAATTCCAAACTATTCAGATGGTGTCCAAACTTGTGATCTGCTTTTCTTTCTTCCTTTTTCCCTCTTCCAAACACCTCACACTCTCTGGGTCCCAATATGTGCTGTTCATCTGTCTGAAGTGTGCCTAGTCAGGGGATAAGGGTAAATGTTATACTTATTTTTCATGTATTTTTTTTTTAATGGTTAAAAAATTACTTTCCTCTCTGTGGAAGGCTTGGGATTCAATCAAATATATGGATAAACAAACACACCCTCCTGGCTATGAAATATTCCATTGCTTTGCTTTAAAACCACAATTTAGGAGATGCTTTATAGCTATAATTTGTTTGCATTATCCCAACTAGAAACTGAAGTAGGGCCCTTACTGTGCTAAGCAGTCTATGAATGCACAGAATTAAAACTTGGAATGCCTAGAAATTGGAGTTTTACTGTTGACTGCAACACATCAGGGATTTCACCTGTGACGAAAAACATTCCCCGCCACACAAAAAACCCTTACGCTCTTAATGAGCCAGACGGATTCACAAGGGGAGGAGAGACAGGCAAAGGGGTTCGTGGTTATGAAGCAGATCAGCTACAGAGCACAGAATGGGTCCTTCTGTCTCCTGTCACCGCGCAGTGCCCTGGGCGTGCTGCCTCGACACATAATTAACTACTAAATCTTTCCAGCACCCTTTGAGACGCCGGGTAAATGAGCCTGCATGAAATACTTTGCTGATGCCAGTGCTGGTCCAGCTTGCTTAAACCTTGCTTGAATATCTCTGCACTGTATTCCAGCCTGCCTGTATTCTTTCTTCTGGGAATCTGTAGGGAGTTGCCTCTGCTTTGAAAAATGATTCCTGGAGGGAAAGCTTGGTCTGGACCCAGGGCGGTATAAAGTTCCCTTCCCAAATAATGGAATAGGACATGAAAAAGATGGCTGTTCACTGAATTGGTGAAGGGTGTGGACAGTGCTGTTGATCACAAAGACTTGTAGGGATCTGGGGGGACAGGTTTTTCCCCCCACAACCTTTACTCTGAAGGGACTCTCATGGGCAGAGAGATCCATAGAGAGCTCTACTGGATCATCCATCCTGGCATCCCAAAGCAGGAGAAATGCCATGGAAGAAAATAATAGAACATATAATCAAAGGATGGATCTTAAGTGCTGCCACACTGAAACCTATGAAAGTTGCCATAAGAAACTGCTTCTGGAATTTATATTCTTTTCCTTTTCATCACAGAATTCTCAGAATTACGGTCTTGGCAACCAACAACTATATTATAGAGGATTTTTCCCTTGGGGTTATTTTCATATTCAAAATGCAAATACAAGAGAACACAAATGAAAGTGGGAAAAACTGAGGTGTCATTGTGCTAGCTTCAGTCTGGGCTTAGGCTACATTTCAGCCTCTTCCACCACTTTTGAAATACCCACTCCTGATATGAAGTGACTGTTACGGTTGGGCTGTTACAACAAGGTTTTTCAGATAGACTGGAGTGCTAACAGATATGTAAGAGTGGGTTTTACAGGCAGTAAAAATCAAAATTACTTAAAGTTTTGAAAGGTCTCTTAGGTATAACGCCCTAAATGATGGTTTTGAGGAAGGTAAGCTTGGGCCACAGATTTCAGGACATTTTTTTTTTTCCCCTTGACAGTTTAAAACTCAGGAACCACTATTAAGAAAGTTGGTTTCATTTATTCCTCTTCGTGATAACATGAAGCTCTTTCAATCCCCCTCAGTTTCTGTCTTATTGTGAATTTTTTCTTATAGTTCAAATTATATAATTACTTCTAATTTTAGAAATGTTTGAGTACTATACTCGTGATGTAGTCTGTCTGTTGCTTCTTCTCATTCCTGCTATCCAGGAGATGGAGTTTAACAACATGCTTATGACCTGCTTGCAGGTTTTTGCCAGTGACAGCTTGAGGTCAGATGGATGGGATATTTTTCCTTAGGAAGGTGAATCACTGATGTCAAAATAAAAACGTATCTTCATATCCATTTCTATGTGATATGAATACAATGTTTTAAATAAGCAAAATCCTAAATAATTTCCTAACACAGAATAATGTGTCTTTATACTTGAGTGATCCAAACATGGATTATTACAGTATAGGTAGACTGGAACAATATCCAAACTCTAAGAAAGCATAAGTATCCAATTTTCCTAAAATTTAGCTTGAGCTATTTAATGCTTGATATACAAAGTGAGAAGACGAAACAAAGACTAAATGGAGTGAAATTTAGTCCCCTTGGATTCAGTAGGACTTGTGTACCACCTATCTCCTGCATAAATCCTCAAAAAGTGATAAACTGAAATGTCAGATATAATTCCACTTTTATATAAACCTTTGTGCAAGATTTAATTATCATATTTTGTGCATGCTTATGTGCTGTCCTGGAAATCCGTAGGCTATTTTATCTGTTGGCTTGATCTAGATGAATAATATAAACAAGTTGCTTTGTTTTTTTTAAAAGCCTTACTGGCAGTGTTACAATTTGTTTCATATTTCTTAACTCTTCTACATGCCTGGTAAAAAAAAAAAAAATAGAAATAGTCTTTGATTTAACAATGACATATTAGAAACTGAAGCATGTGAAACATACTGGTGTTTTGCAAAAATAATTCTCCTGAAAGTTACTCCGTGCTTAGGCTGTCGTCAGTGCTAGGAAATTATACCTTTTTCTTTGTCTATGCAAATTCTACAGTGAGGTTTTATTTTCTTTCTTCTGTGCATTTTGCACTCATTTTGCACTCATTTTCATATATCTGTCATCAGAGCATTAAAAAATCATAAAAAAGCTTGGTGCTATAAAAATCCTGACAGCACATTTTCAGCTTGTTTTATTTTTTTTTCTTGTTCAATTCAGAATCAATGTTTGGAGACATCAAAGTCTGTAGAAGAAAGTTTTTTTGTGGTTTTTTTTTTTTTTTATCTAGACCTTTCATTTAGCATGTTTTTAACAACTATTTGATAGCAACCTCACTTCCCCCTCCTTCTCCCATCGCAAACCCAAAAAATATGTCAAGTTCCTTCTAAGAGTTTGCAAAGAATAGTAGAGGGTTGGGTTGTTGTCTTCAAGGTTCCTCTCACCCATACAAACTTTGGATTTGGAAGGCAGCTCCCAGGTCATCTGTCAGGCCCCACAGCATCTAATGATGTTCATGCAATGATTGAGCACCACATTAAAATAATTAGGATTTTTCCTGTTACTGTTTCACTGGGAGGTCACTGCAGACCATCATGTCTCTAGTTTGGCAAAGGGGCCACGTGATTAACTCCACATTAGTCTTTCCCCTGGCTTACAATGAGGACACAGGTGAAATGTTAATACGTGGTAAGTGCAGTGCTTCTGAAAACATCTGTGCATAGATTAGTCTCTGCTGTATAAAATGAGTCAGAAATTTATTTAGAGGGCAAATATAATTTGCATCAAGTATCTGATTTAATAAGGATATAAGGTACTTAGGAATTTGAACTCCTTTATTGTCTTGCCTAAACCCAGGCTACTTGGGGAACTCATTCCATTAATAAGGTAGGTACAGACATGAACCTTGCTCCTGCCTCTCCTGCTGTTTCATATGTATGACCAGGTGCAGCAACATGTCTTCTGTATGGTTAATCAATTACTATTCTTGTTGGTAAAATGTGCAGAAAGAAAATGCATCCCTGCAAGTCCTGTATTTGTGTGGGCAACCTCTCACAATTAGCAATGGCACAAAAAAATGAGGACTTGTGTGGATGAGAAAATCAAGCGGGCCTGGCCTTGCGTATGTTATCAGGGCTCACTCAACACCTGGACAAGATGTTTTTCAGAATGCTATTCACTAGCCCCATAAGTCTTCCTAATTTGATGTTATTTGATGTGAATTGTGTGTAAGTAATGTTAATTACGCAATAGGTTTTGAAGAATATGTTTTGATTGTACAGTGGAAATGTCAGTCCCATTAACAATCATTATTACCTGTCAGAAAGCAGAAGCAGCTCTGAATGAATGCTAATTTTTTGTTCTTGCCTCTGTGCAGATGCATACCAATGTTGCATATATGTTTTGTTTATTTCTGTCCTGATCACTAAACCAATCGTCTTCCCTCTCCAAGTTTTCTCTCCTTGGACTGAGTCCAGAAAAGGGAGAAGGAGGCTCTACCTTCAGGCCTCATGTAAGTCAGCTTGTATTGAACGTGTTTTGAAACAAAGGTTTCAGTTCTCAGAAAGTGGTTTGTCTGCTGAAGTGTTTCCAAACGTTGCTCCCAGTGGTCTCTGGAATTTATTACGGCAGTGGCAAGGGTTCAAGAGGATTGGAGTGGGATTTTGGAAGCAGCATTCCAAAAGGAAGATACTTGTTCTGCTTTGCTTTGTCACATAGGTTAAGGTAGTTAACTTAATAACTAATTCTGACTATAGACACTCTCAAAATTTTTTTGTCTTTCATATCATCCTCTCAATTCAGTGCATTTTTTGTGAATTCTATGGATTCTGCCCTGTGTTCCAAGGAAAGCCTACAACTACAGGAAGAGCTGTTTTGATTGACTCTAAGGTGTAGATTGCAAATAGACAGCTTTTAATTCCAGTTCTGTTGCTGGCTTGTTACTTGCGAAGTTTTTCCCCATTTTCCCTGATGTGGTTTGGGTTTTTCTTTCTTATTTAACTTAAGACAAAAATGGTACTCTGATTAAATAATACTCATCTATTAATATCAGTAACTCGTCTCTTAATCTGTTTCAGCATGAATGAACCTTTTTTGAAAAGGAGTGAGAAGATACTGCTTGAAATATTCCACCTGAGATTGTAACAATAACATTTTACAAAGCTAATGCAATTCCCTAAATATGCAGCTCCCAATGTGTCTTATCATTGCCTTAAATATCTTTGCATTACATCACATTTTCTTGGGTCATTGTCATTCTGTAGTCGAGAAGCAGATGGATATCCTTCTCCTCCTCAGGTTTTTCCAAGAACCAAGTTCCAGCTCATACCAAAAGACTTCGTTATTCCTGAGGTTTATCACCTTCCATTAAACACTGTTGAGGTTTCTCCATGTTTTATTAAGTATGTATAAAATTTCAACAGAATAACAAGTTATAACACATGTTCTTTTGAGGAGTATAAGCAGCAACAGAAGTCTGTATAAAAAGGAAACCCAGAAGATCATTAGAGGGAAAAAACAGTATTTTCTGTATCCCACACTTCTATAAAACCGTGTTATTTTATTAAAGGCTCTGTACACAGTCCTTTACACTGACGATCATGACCTACTTAAGATGATCAGATTTTCAGTCCAAAATCATGTCTTTGTTTCATGCTATTCTTGAAGAATACCTAAAACCTGAACATAAGGATGGCTTCTCGACCCTTTTAATGTTGCTATCCCATTACCTACTTGGCTTAACTTCTGCAAAATGTACTACCAGGAAACTGGGTGTCTTATGTGCAATTTTTTTTTTCCTGAATTTATGGCTTCCTGTTCTCAATGCTGTGAAATATTGACAATAGGAAAGTTTTTTTCCTGAGCAAATTAATGTACCCCGTTTGATTTCTTTGGAATTCTGTTCTTTGATGTTTGTTTAATTAAGGATTGGTCCACAGATTTAAAGTCACATTTTAGTAATTTAAAAGGCTACAATAATTACATCTGGGGACTAAATATTTTGGATACTGTCAACATTTAGGAAATCAGATGGACTAAAGAGTTAAAGAACAATAACATGCTTTGAACATTAGTGAACAGCAGGGGGATAGTCAGTGTACCTGTTTAGATTCTATTCAGCAGCTTGTGTGTAATTGAAAAGACTCTTTTATTAGGAAAAAAAGGGGAAAGTGAGCAATAAGAGGAGTAGGAGAGTCATTGTTGGTTTGCTCTGATTTGAAGTGAGTTGGATATTCTGGAACAAAGTTTCTATTCATACATATTTTCTCATAGTTTTTCAGGGAAAGCAGTCCAGGAAGCCTCCAAATTCAATTTTGGCTGTAATGTCATGCCAGATGAAGCAGTAGTTTGTGGAGTATTTGGAAAAAAACTATATATTCCATTTTTCACTTATAAAGAAAACCCCACCAGAAATTTCCATTTTTCATTGAGTAAGGTAGGATTAAAAAGCCAAATCAGAGAGGTGGGGGTGATTTGTTGAAAAAAAGAAACATAAGGCACTAGGAATGGGTCTTGAGAGGGTGAAGTTTATAGAATAAAAAGTTGTACATTTCTAGACATTTAATTAGCATATTTAATAAGCATTTATCTTCATATTTTTGTATGCATGCTGTAAAATAAATATTCAACTTCTCGTAAGTTTGTATGCGTAGGTTTATCTAAAACACTGTAGATGTAGGAACATTATTTATTTCTGATGTGTTAATTTCAATGATAATATTTTATACAAATATATATACAGACATACACCCGTATATGACACACACACAAAAATATATATATATATATATATATATATACACAGATACATACATATAATGAACCAGAAACCTGTACTGTTCTGGAAGGTACATAAATCATGCCCAAATTAAACATGTGAATAATGCAGTCCCATATAAATTGGGTTGTGACACTAGTTTGGTCATATGTGCCTACACATGGGAGCTGTCTGTGGACTAAATCAGGTATGTGAGGTCAATATTGCTCTCTTTAAAGTAAATCTGGATTTGTAACAACAGTGATTCTGCAGCAGAGATCCAGAAGTCCACTGTAATTTTAGGAACACAGTGCTTTTCTCCAAGTTCATTCAAGAATGTTCGTATGATTGCAAGAAAGGTCAGAAAAAAGGTTTACTGCTGAAGCTGAGTCTGTCACCCTTATCAAAAAGTTATGCACAGTAAAATTGTGCAGCTTGCCTTCTGATGCTTTGTCTGATAAAAACTGTAGGGAACACACCTTGAAAGAGAACATAAAATAATATCCTTACCTTGGCCTTTTAATTAACTATTAATAATAAGAGTGCAGTGTTTTAGAGTTCAATGACAGATTCTCAGTGGATGGTGTGCTAGGCTGATTGCCAGTTATTACAGTATACTCAGAGGAGCATCCTCCACCCAAAAGCTTGGTGAAGAGAAGAGGAGAAGTACTTTAAAGTTCCCAATTTGATAGTATGCGCAGTATGGAAAATAAAAGATTAAAAAGTAGACAGAGAGGGAGGATATGCAAATTTTAAGACAGACATTGCTCTTAAACACAAATTATTATTATTTTTTTTTTAATGGACATTCTGTGGCTAACCAGAACCTGTTGAATACAGGCACTCCATTTCCTTAATGCTACATCTTTGAATAAGATCTGGCATTTCCTTAATCGGAATGACTGAGAAAAGGCAACGTTTTTCCTGGAGCTACTCTGTGGGCATGGTGCTGTGGGGTTAATACATTTATTTATATTTCACAACATAAAAAGAGTTCTGTTAATTGCAGAAACAGACAGGGAAACTCCTGACTTGTCTGTCTCAGTGGCTGTACAGCCCTCTCCTTCTGCTTTACAATGGCAGTCAAGCAAGCAGCCACAAGCAAGCAGATGAAAAATGTGTTTCTATTTTTCCTTAGGAAAGGAGGAGTTAACTAGTTTCCCCGTGCTGTAAGAACTGGAAGACTGCAAAAGAGAGGAGAGAATTCCATGCTCCAAGACAGACCTTTTCAGGAAGTTACATAAGTTGGAGCACTGCAACACAGAAGTTAATATAAGATTAATTGCAAGTGAATCATTTGAGTTATTTCCTTGCCTTCTCTAGAGTGTTTGAATATTGCCAAATAAATAATGAGCTTTGAAGTATATTCATCTCCTCAAGAGAGACAAAAGTTTCTGTAAACTTGACTTTAGGAAGTATTGCTGCAGGCAACGAAATCTGTACAAGCAAACAAAGCCCAGGAGAGAGGTTGCCTTCTGGCACACTATTAGAAAACATTTCTTTAGCAACTTGCTGCGTACTGCAAAATAATAACAACTATTATTTTTAAATGGAAGTATTTTCTGTTTGAAGTAGGATTTCAAAAAGCCTTGGGATCAGAGCACACTGAGTAAATCTTAGCACGAGTTCTATTGTATGTGACTGCAATATGGCTCATAGAACATAACCAGCCATAGCTTGGGTTTTACACTGACTGAGCTGAAAAGTGTGGGTTGTTGGGTTTTTTTGTGTTTGTTAGTGGTTTTTTTGGAAGGGGGGAGGGATAGGTTGTGGGTAGAGTCCATGAACTCTGACCAATTTTGGCTCTGAAGGCCTGGGAGACCGCAGAGCTTTTCTCTGCTTCAGGCCAGTTCATTTGATGGTCCTTTTTTATTAAGGGCCCTGCAAATAGGTATGGAGATGAATTCTCCAAACCCTGTGGAAGACAAATAATGCTTTATCACAGCATTTTCCTACAGTGTTAACTTGAAAAGACAACAGAATGCAATTTTTCTTCTAGGAGAAGCCAGTAAACATGGTACAATACGTACCTCCAAGAAGAGCAGTTTTAAATATGTTATATGAAAACTCCTGTTTTATGAGTTGAACCGCCTTATTCCACTGTACAGTGGAGACAAAATCTGGACACTAGAAAAGGGCAGGCTGTGGTGAAGCAAGAGGTGTTATGCATGCTATCCTGCTAGCTGACAGCCCACTGACAACTTGCAGGGGTCTGACTTGTACATTTAAAAAATTTTATTATCCTAAGAAACCATCTAGATCTGTGAACTTGACATTTGATCTCTAAAAATACATTTTCCCCCCACTTACGCACTTGCCACTAAACATCTGCCTACTTGCAACATTCAACAGAGTACAACAGGAGGAATGTGCACCTGACATGTGGCATAGAAGATCTGTGGGCAAAATGAGGGTTTCTTAATGTAAAATTAAAAAATAGAGTATGGCATAAAATCTAGCAGCACTTATTTACAATCGCATTAAGAAATTACTTGGCAGACTCTTAACTTCAGCCATTAAAATAATTGTTCAAAGTGAGAGAAACGTGTTACAATTATATTTAATATTGGTTTGTCAGAACTTTTTCGTTTATTAATTTCAGTGACAATGCCTTTAAGAATAATATCATAGAGGAGCATCTTACCATGAAATATAGCAAGTGACAGCTTTACTTTAACCAGAGATTTCTATTTACTTTCCATGAGCTACTTGCAAATTCTATGCTATGCTTGTTATTAATTGCAGTGATTTAAAAAGTCCTACACTTTGATCTTATACTCTTGGGATAGGGAGTACAGTAACTTCAGGCCTGAGTTCTAAAGATCTCCTTTGGTAAATCCATTTTGAAATGAGTTATATGGGGGAAACCTTCAGAAATTCAACAAAGTTTTTGTTGTGAAGTCCTGAAATCTTTTTTTTTGGGGAAGTTTCTGTTGTAGTGCCAACACAAGGACAATGCTTAACTATGGGGACTTAAGAACTTTTCCTGCACATTAGATATCCCTAGAAAGTAATAGCTAAAGAATGTGCTGCAATTATAAATAACATCTTAGATATGACACAAGTGCCATGGATTTATTTTAGATGCAGCAAAGAATACAAACAAATTACTGCTAACAACTGCTGTTCTAAAGTATTAAGTTTTCTCTTAGATAAAGTTTTCTCATTATGCCTCATTATTTCAGTCAGCATTTATGCTTTTATGCCTTTTTCTTTTTTGAGGAGATATTCTACCAAAAATAAATAATTAAACCACAGATGAACTGTCAAAAGGGAACATTCATATTTTAACGCAACATTAACATTTTGGTAATTAACATGGCAGTTAATGCTTTTAGCAGATGTAACAACATTAGACTTGTAAATTTTAATTAAAGTTAATGGTTCACGATAGCTGTAGGGATCAGGCATCCTCTCTGGATACTGAAAACATGTCTAATGTGATTAGAAATACTAATTGAAGAAAAAAGGACTGCAATAGTAATGACTGTACTTCTTTATCCTACTAAATTATTACAAACCTGCAGCAACTTTAAAAATTATATTTGCAGGAGGAAGCTTGAAGAGTCAAATGCTCCCCTTGAAGAAATTAAAAGGGGTCAAAGGAACATTACAGATATTTTCTGTGTGTTAAAAGAGGGAAAATCATTAATTGAAAGCCACTGCTCCTTCCTTATCCTCCCGAGATCATATTCCCAAGAAATACTATAAAGTTATTTGGTTACATTTAACATCCCTTTTGGATTTAATTAGGAACTA
Organism: Oxyruncus cristatus; assembly: GCA_013399855.1. Classification (NCBI taxonomy): domain Eukaryota; kingdom Metazoa; phylum Chordata; class Aves; order Passeriformes; family Cotingidae; genus Oxyruncus; species Oxyruncus cristatus. The sequence goes on along the minus strand of VXAY01006544.1, from coordinate 1,208,642 downwards.
ATGTGTTAGTTTTAATTCCCTCTGAGGCTTTGAATTCCAATAGCAGGCAGAGAAACAGGACTGGCACTGGGAACTATGACTCAAGTGGACATTTCTCAGGTTTAGTGCAAGTTAAGAGATTGGTCGTGAGTCCTTTTCACGGCTTGCTGATACATGAAACATTTTAATAAGCACAGGGAAAGGATTAGTTTTACTAAGCGTAATTACAAGCTGCTAGCCACCTATAAAATGCACCTCCATTTTATTGTAAAATGCCAACAATATTTATTTCACTCATTCTGTGGATTTTTCTTCTCTCAAGCTGGCTCTGAAGTCTGCTGAAGTCAGTAGAAAATTTCTGCAGTCCTTATCCTCGCAAAATTGCAACTAAAAATCATGTTCTCTCTACTGGGAGTTTCAGCTAATAAAGATTAAACACTGGAAATTAAGTTTGCTTTTTTGACTGACAATAGTTATTTTTAGTATAAATGCAGTTATTCCCTGCTAATGCCGTTAGTTCCATTTCTGTCAACACCCTTCCAACATCATCATAAGTTATTATTCATTTGCACTGCAGCAGAGGCATAGGCTCCATTCTACCAGGCAAAGTGCAAAGACATGGTGAGAGACAATTCTTGTTTGGAAGAATTGCACTCTAACCAGTTGTGACACAGGTAAAGAGGAAGGATGCCAGCAGAACAAATGCTGGTTTATCTTGATTTTGTTTCTATCTGAAAGGCCGGAACAAGAGATTAAGAAATTCAGTCCAGCTTATATGACTGAATAAAGTATAGTGACTTTATTCACATATATATTCACATATACATATTCATATATATATTCAAATAAATATATGACCCACTTAAATTAAATTTATCAACTAACACCGAAACTGAGAACATATTAGTCAAAGACATATTGGTCCCTGGACAAACTGTGTACATGCAATGTATATTCCTTTTTGTCTTGTGTCAGGACTAAATCGAAACACCAAATGGTGTTTAATTAATCATGAACCCTATGAAAGGGCTGCCTTTCTACAAAAGTGTACATTTTATTGAGTTTATTGTGCATTTAGAATAGCTGTCTAGCTGTATCACCTGGAATGATACAGTGGATACCATAATACTTTCAAATATGCACCTCTATGAAGTCTGTGGCTTCACTGAATTGTGTGCTAAACAGACAAGACATGCATTTATCTTACCTATCACTTTCCATTGAAAAATCCCAATATACTTTACAAACTTCCAAATATTACCTGTGCTACTATGTAAAAATAAGTTGCTTCTACAGATTCCCCAGGGATTCAACACTTGCCATACAATGGGGTGGATGTCTGATCTACCCAAGGATTAAGTCAGGTGGGAGAGGAAAGTTATGGTTAACGTTTCAGTAATTTTTTTAAACACTACTTCCTCATTTCCTGGGCACCGCTGAAGCCCATGGAATTCTTCATATGGGTCCATAAACATATTTTATTTGACTTAAAATGTAACAGTAACAGCCTTGAATTTTTGTTGATAATTTACTGCAGTTTTGTTTTGTAGTTTTATAGTAATAATTACTCAAGCATAGTACAATTTCTCGAAGCTATGACTTTCTGAAGGAAAGGATGACCTTGACTAAATTTTCTTTTTTTTTCTTTTGTGGTTTTTTTTTTTCCTTTTTTTTTTTTTTTTTTTTCCTTTTTGTTCTGTTAAAATTCCCAGACCCAACAGCTAAGGCGCAGATCTTCAGCTGTGTAAATCAGCATGACTCCACTAAAGTCAGAGCAGCTACACTAACTTAGACTAGGCAAGAATCTGGACTTCAGTGACACCAGATATACAGTTTGTAGGTTTTATTGGTAAGTACACGTTTATAGACTTGAAGGCAGTTTCTAATCCTGTGTCATATCGTAAACACTACTGCCTTGGACAAACAGACAGAACAATTATTTGGAAGGTGAAGGGCTTATCCACTTCTGTAAGAGTTTCTTTTGTACGAATATGTTTCTGTTGTTCTTTGAAAGAACGTCATGCATGAACGACTCTTGCCAGACAGAAGTTAGATAGTTTCTACTGTTAGAAAAATGTACTAGTACTCAGAGTCTGGAATTCAGACCAGGGTAATCAATTAACTTACAAGGTGGAAAATTATAAAATATATAAAAGGTATACTTTCCAATTACTAATTAGAAGACCATTGTCACATAGTTACTGAGACCATTACATTTGTAATATTCAAAATGGGTTGGGCCTTTAGACAGATGGAAAGGATGTCCTAGTGAAAAAAAAAAAAAAGTCTTGAGAGGAACAGTTTTGGGTTTATGATAAATATCTGTTAAATAGGAACACCTGAGGTAAGATATAATACAAACAGGCATGTCTGTTTCTGGTTCTTGAACAGTCACTGCCATCATGTGTGAGTGGCAGAACTATCTCTAAACTGCATTTAAACCTGCAGGCTGGGTAGCCTGTTACTGAAGTTGCTAAAATGAGGCAATGCCCTCATGGAACATGGGGAATGGCAGGACATGCTGAGGGAAGATGTGGATGGACTGGGGCATAAAAAACCTGAAGCCTGCTCATCTAGCTGCAGTGGAGTGGGAGTCTGGATGGTCAGAACAGCCTGAGATCAGCAGGTGGTCAATTAACCTGCGCCAAAATGTAGTTTTCTTTATTACCAGTAGCAAGCTACGTTGGGCTTACTGTGATAACTATAGGAAACACACAAACGTTTTCTTCCTTCAGTTAAACAACAATACATGTATTATGATAACAAATGGAAATGGCAGTGTGCTAGAGCAAAGAAAAACTTTGGAAAAAAGAACTGCATTTTGCTGTGATTCTGTATATAGCATCAAATTTTACAAAAAGGTATTGGACAGAGGGCTTTTTTGAATCACAGTATTTAAGAACAAAATTAAGAGGCTAGTTGTAGTATTAAGCATTGCCTTGCCAACCAAAACATTAAGGGCTAGAAACAGGTCTGTGGTGTCAGGCTACTAATCACATCACACGTGTTACACTATCGCTGTGGCAGGAGCGTGTACTGCCCATGCTGCTGCTGCTGCAGCAACAGTGCCAGCTAATCCATAAAGCAAAACCGGCCTTGGCTCCTTGGGAAGCACCCAGACCCACAGCAAGAGACCATCCAAGACCAGCAATTTCCGCTGGGAAGGGCAGTGCGTGGGAATACAAACCTCCTTCCCTGCGGTGGAGCACTCACCTCCCTGTGTATTTGTAACAGAAACCACCAAATGCTCTGAGGGGCTACTTCCATTCCCCTTGTGCCAAATCCTGAATGCAGATCCACGAATCGCCAAAGTTCTAAGTCGTAACTATTTACTGTAGTAATTTCTGTCCAAACAGCACCTTTTAGGCTTCCTGCCAGGCCTGGTCTACCTGATAATTGAGTTTTATGGCACCTAATTCTTTCACTAAGGGAGATAAGGAATAATTATACTTTTATCAATATTAACCAATAAAACAATAACAATCACAATTATCTTCTTCATGTCTTTCAGAAACTGACATATCCATTTTCTGCCTCCTTTCAGTTAACTCATTTAGTCATTTATGTTTAAGCTGATCTTTTCAGAAGTTTTTGCTTATCTTAAATTTTCCTTTTAATTTCTCCTGTCTTCCAGTTCCAGGTTTTGTTTCTTTTGAAATTATTGTCCTCCATAATTTTGTACCTCTGGAAAACTTGTTCATCTTATTATCTCCTTTCTTTATTATTTAAAAAGAGTACATAAACAGCAATGGGCCCAGTGCACAGCCCTGTGAGATTCTAGTAGAGACCACCCTCCACTGAGCGAGTGGATTATTTATTTGTACCTTTTTTCCTATCTGACATCAGTTATGAGCTCAGTACTAATCTTTTCCTTTTATTGAAATGCAGCTTAATTTCTTGAAGAATTTTTTTTAAGTTTTTTCAAGATTTTTTTCTGAAATACAGGAATCTCATATCAACAAGCTCACTGTTTCCACATAAGTTTCCAAAAACTCTCATAGCTTTCTGTGGTATAAAGGGGTTCCCTGTAGGAACCTCTCATAATATGCACATAAGCAAACAAGCTTTCTATCCCCCAGGCTTCCTGCTTCTGATGTGTTTGGAAGAGGTTTTACAATACAGTTTTATACCATTACCAACATTTTCCTTCAAATGCTTTTGGCCTGCCTTTCACAGTTTTACATTTAGCTTGCCAGAGGTTTTGCTATTTTCTGTTTTTCTCATCTGAACACAATTTTTTTAGGAGTTCCCTTTAATATTATCTTTTATTCTCATGTAGAGCTCTGCTAGTCTTTTGCAGATCCTCTAGCTGGCTTTGATAGATGAGAGATACTTACTCAAAAACTCTAATACAGGTAATTTCCTTCTAATTTACTTTTAACAGACTTCCTTGATTTTATGTAGTCCGCTTTTAACATTCATTGTTGCTATAGTAAATTTATTTGGCCTTCTCACTTCTACAAGGGTTTTGAATTTGAATATATTATGATCAAAATTCTGAAACGGTTCTATGATACAGAAGTTCTGAAGGTCCGGCACCCTGCTTAGTCTAAATCAGGAGTTCTCCAAGCTCCTCTGGATTGCTCCATTTAATGATTTATGTTGTCTAAAAGCTTAAGTTCTGCATAACATTTATCCAGTGCAGATATGATGGATCTCTCTTTACTCTTGTCTCCACAGCCTTTCTCATTTGCCCATCCATGTCACAGGCAGCTATCCCAGCCTTTTTACTGTTAGTAACAAAGAACCAGGAGCGAGGGAGACTTGAAGCCTGAATTTTCAGGCTTCAAGGACTTACAGCAGAGCAGTTGCTCCTTTTGATTAATTTCTGTAGTTTATTGATTTGGAGAACCTGAAGAATTATTAACCAGTGAGCTGTTATGTTCCTATCTACGTGACCCCAAAGACATCTATTCGCATCCTCCACTGTCCTAGTGAGCTCTTCTGCCTCAAAGTTTTAAAGTTTTCAAATCTATATGTTTCCTGACTCCTAAGTTTATTCTGTTAATGAACATCTCAAGAGGCAAGCTGTACAGAGACCTGGATAATATTGGAAGCAAGCTAGGAATCATCTGGGGAGTAGGGCTGAATGTTTGAGTTCCTGGTTGACTTTTATGTTGTTACCTAACAGTCTCTACATGCTTTTAAGTCTAGCAGCTTAGTCCTGAGAAAGGACACTGTTTTCAGTGACAATCCAGGTGTAACATTGTCATTCCAAATAATATCCTTTGTCATCATTTGATATTTTTGATATCCTTGAACCCTGACCATATTCATAGGTTATTTATGTTCACAGACTTCAATTATATGGATTTCAATGATCAGAAAAAGACCAGTGGAGCTTCCTTAAATTAATGTTGATATGTAAATAGATTTATAATAGCAAGGCTAGTGAAGTGGAACATTGACTGATAAATAGCAAGGTCCTTGTTCCTTCCGTCTCTGGCCTGTTTGATTCCAGGTGTAAAGCATTTGCTGGCAACACCTTCAGGAGCTGGCAAGACTTAGGGAACAAGAGATGTTCTCCCTCCCAGATCCCTAATTCCAGCATGTCTTTGTCCATTTTCTCTAATCCTTTGCAAGCTGGTTAGGCAGCTTCCCCTCGGGCCTCTGAGAGAAGCATTTGCCAGAGATAAGCCTGCTCCTTAACAATCCCTGAGGCTACTGGATTTTCTGGAGCTTCTTCTGCCTTTCTGATTCTGTCTGATATAAAGTCTCCATTACAGGGAATACTAGATGAATTTATTTAACTGTAAATGTGCATTGAAAAGTACAAGAAAACATCCTTCTATAAATAAACATTTGTACAGCACAGGACTGAAGACAGTCTTCTGTAGTATGTGGAAGATTCATCACTTTGCAAATTTAAAATTAATAGACACAGTGTAGCTGCATTTATATGAAAGGTTTTTTGCCTGGCAGTGATGATGAACTAATTAACTAAAGCAGCCTCTTCAGTTTTAGGTTCTCTGAGTCTCAAGAACCAGGAAGAAAATGGAAACAACTGTCTTCTAAGAAGGGTAAGGTTGGAATGCAGGAAAGAGAAGATGCAGCAATTGGTAATGTTGGGCTAAAGTAGCTGGTGGATTCAGGTGACTAAACAAAGAAGTCAAAGTATTATGGAAATGTACAGTGAAATTACAGCTTGGAGAAAATCAAGGAAAAAGAATGAAAGTGAAATCAGTGAGTATAAAACCAGGATGAAAGACAAAAAAGCCTGATACAGTCAGATTATTCTCTTTTAATGCAGGAACGTAGAGAAAGCTTCAAATGCCACCTCAGTCTAGCTTGTGAACTGCTCATTTTCCATCTGGGAGAGTCTAAAAAAGAGTATGGGTATTATAGTACTAATTGCCTTTATCTGTAAAAAAAATGATACCTATTCAGACTCAGTATTTTGTGTTCAGCTATGCAACAAATAATGATCTCTCCTTTTTCCATCAGAGGTTTTGCAAATAGGTGACTGTCTCACACAACCCAATTTCTGGTTGAGACTAAAGAGAATTTTGGAGATGGAAAACAGTCAGTGGAATTGCTGATTGTAATTCTTTTGAGTAACTCCTTAACATTTCATGGCAGACCTATCAAGTTTTCAGTCTTTGATATGTGGGGAAACCTGAAGTATTGCACTTTGTAGAAGAAAACAACGCAGGGAATTCTGGTTCATGAAACTGCATTTGCAAAAGAGTTTATCCATAAAAAAAATAATTAGTTTCTTAATAGTGATTACAATTCATTCTTTTGGACTGTTTTTAAAGAAATATAAAATGCACATCAAAGGGGAAGATTATAGTGTATGTCTGATTCCACAGACTGAGTGGTTACCTTGCCACTGTATTTGGCCAGAGACATCAAATGACCCAATGTTAATTAGGAGAAAATGTGCAGAAAGATTAATAAATGTGTTAACATCAGGGAAATGAGACCCAATAAAAGTAATTTCCTTTCAAACTTCCTTAGACTTTCTATCACTGAATACAGTGGAGATGTCTCAAAAGCTGAAAATTTTGCCTCAGAAGCAGACAGTATAATGTACAGAGGGAGGTGAATAGACCTTTTCATGAATGTCCCATTTCCTATTTATTTTGCAAGACTTAAATCAGGTATTACTTTACCTGTTACAAGGAAAAAAATCCCAACAAAATGTTCAAACCCTTATAAGAATTGAAGTTTGGAAAGTACATGATTCAAGACAGTTTTAAATTATCAGAGTGCCTATTTCAGAAGGCTTTCACACCTGAGGAAGAAGTCACAATGATCCCTAACCTTACTGAGGGAATTCTGTCCAGCTTTCATACTTTTTTCCTATGATTGGTTCTTAAAGCCTCTCTTTTGTTAATTTGCCTTTCCTTGCCCTGAAGCAAGCTAAACTTTCAGGAACGTGAAAAACAGCAGTATTCCTGAATTCAGTATTTTTTATCTACTCAAGCCCAGTAAAAAGCAGAAGCTGGTGGAACAGGACTCATCAAGAGTCTGGCCTTTTTTTTTCCTCATCACTTTTATTTCTCTAAGTATAGCAAAAAGGAGTTTGAGCCACTTCCAGTCTTGCAGATTATCTCAATTTACGTACAAAATGAGCAAGTACGTTGTTTGACACTCTGTGTTTCCAAATCTGGCTGGGCCAAAGCCTCAAACCAGTGCTGTTCACCGCACTGCAGAAGAACCAGTCCCTGTCCTCAGAGGCCGGAGCGGGTGTTTCTCCCTCTCCCGGTTTGTCCAGGGGCGAGCGGCGCTTCCCGTACTCGCTGTTCCCGCAGTGCCCGGGCACGGGAAGGCCCCGCTGCGCTCCCTGCTATAAACACCATGAGATCAGCGCTCCCTGTCCCAAGGCAGGCGCAACCAAGGCCATTCTCCACCGAGCTGCGACCTCCCCGCGCACAGGGCCAGGCACGGCCCGGCCGGGACAGACCCAGGCGGGCACAGACCCCTGCGCCCCCGGCCGCGTGGGGGGAGCGCAGCGAGGCG
>VXAY01006544.1:1187248-1197256 GCA_013399855.1 Oxyruncus cristatus | reverse complement strand
ATCTGAAGGCCTGTGAGCAAATGAGAGACTCAAATGAAAAACAGAATGCAGGAAGTTAGTTGCTAATTTTACTGTGACATATGGTATCTTCTGAATTGTTAGATAGCCTATCCATGCCTTTCTTCTTTTTTTTTTTGGTGTAAGAATTGAGCTCAGTTGCACAAAATATAGCCGGATCCTGTGTATTTGTCTGCGGAGACAGTTTGGAGAGGCAGTTTGTTCGTACGTGCAAAACCCACCCATGTTTAGTAAACCCTAAGTCCAGTTCTCTGCATTTATGCCAGCTCTATGTTCAGTTGTATTGCCATCGATGCCGTGTTGCCTTCTGAAGTTTGACGTTGTTCCAAACATCTGTGCTGAGTAGTTGAGTTCACGTTACCTTGGAAAGTCCCCTAGGAAAAGTCAAGCTGCAGTAACTTCTTCTCTACCTCCAAGGGGATTTTTTGATTATCCAAAAATCCTTCCTGACTCCCAAGGAGTAGGATTTAGGAGGGGGTGGGGATTACCTTATGCAGGTTAATGCTCTGGACAGTCATAGGAGTTAACTGACTAATTTCCAGAGAATTTGCTCAGTTTAGCTGCGTTCCATCTGCTTTGCAACAGAGATGAAAATAACTGACCAAAATACCAAAGTGGTGATAAGAGCAGCCTTTAGAGCACTGATTTGCTGTGTTTATCACCATTTGACCTCCCCGGCCACATGGGAAGGAACTGAGCCCTTAGACTGAAGTACATCATCTTGCTGTGTGTTTCCTATTTTAGTAAGTATTAAAGTGATTCTTCCTGTCAGGTTAGTTAAAAAAGCTTCAGGGAAGCAATGCTATTAAAATGAGTTGCTTCTCTGGTAAAGAACATCCTGTGCGTTTGTCTCTGGCACGTGAGACATAACTGTGATTCAGTTGTGATTTTTGTAGCTACAAATACGTAGTATAATTCAAGTGCCATTATTCCCTCTTGGGCAAACACAACACATACTTATGTTAGGGAATTTGTTATAAAATTTTAAACAAGACATTAAAAAGAGGAGTTAAGAAAATACTATGAATAATCATGTAAAACCTGATTGCTTGTAGTTAATCTTGTGATATTAGTGATTTTCTTGCTTTGGATTGCAGGTGACAGAGTAAATAGACTACTTGCATCATAGGGCATTTGGGAGTCTGCATTCAAGCCTCTTTGCTTTAAGCTGCTTGGAATGATTTATAACAAATTTATTGCTGTCTTATTTAGTAGCTGGATTTGTGTTGGACTAGAGTAATTATTTCACAATGTCATAAAAGTACATGTAGAGCTTGTAGATCAGATTCTTACTGAAGTCTTTGGAGAGATTTGAGTTGAGTGCTGTGAAGTGTTGATGAACCAGTCATGTTCAGTTAATTTTAATTTTCTGTTGTCGGTGTATAGCTTGGACAAAATTACTGATTCCTAGAAAGCTGAAGGCAGAAATACCACAGGTGAACGTAAAGTTAATTCTAACATAAGAATTAACTTGTGCTGGGAAAACATATAGCATTCTGCCCTGTAGAGGCCCTTCTTCTGTACCCTTTTCGTTCTCATCTGAGAGCAGATCCAAAAAAGGAGTTGTCTTTGCAGCAGTGAACTTCCAGTCCTTGCCCTGACTGAAACTCAGAACTGTGTGTTAGGTACGTGGGCCGAGTGTGAAGTTCGTGGAGACAAGCAGGACTTCACAGGAGGAGCAGCAAGCAGCCTGCAGACAGTGCTGAATGCACAGCTGGTCATTTAGGATACTCCAGAACCGCAGATGGATCTTGCATATTTTAGGCAGTGGTGGTTTAGTGTAAAGCACAGAAACAGCTGTGAGGTCAAGTGTTGGCCTGCCTCTGAAGTGAGTATGCTGGCTGCTACCTGCTTTGCTTCTGGACCCAGGGATCCTGGGTTACTCGCTGTTGTCATACGTGCTGCTCAGAGGATCGCAGCACGCCTGTTAAACATGGTTGGTGTCTTTTTTTCTTTATAGAGCTTCATTCATTTTTATCATCTTTGGGCTAGCAGATTTGAAACTATATACTACAGGTATATTTTTTTTTTTTCAGCTTAAGAATGTGCATTAGCACCTGCAGCAAGGTGTTATCTTGCACTGCTTTCGAAGATATTTAGACTTAGGAGTGTGTGGAATTTGTTGTTAAATGTGTTCTTCATCACCTGTAGCAACATGGGTGTTATCAGACACAGCTGTGGCAGAGTGATATCCACCCAGCCTTCCTAACTGGATGTATTTTCCCTGTACCTAGCCATAATGGGTTTATCTGACAGCGCTTTCAGTTTAAGTTGTCCTGCATATTTGTTAACTCGTGTGTGAAGTTCAGCTATTTACACTTAGAGTAAATCTCTTCAGCATCTCTTTGTGAATAATTTGTTTTTACAGGTGCATTTAAAACCTTCATTAGGGAAAGATTTCTTCCCTCTCTGCATGTGGGACTTGTGAGGTTTTGGGGTAGTAATGGTTTCCAAATCATGTCTTAGCTTCCTTTTTCTGAAAAATCTTTTCTTTTTTTTTTTTTTTTTTTCCATTTTGTCCCCAGTTTGACTTGTTACCCTGGTTTATTCTCCTTCCATTTAAATTGCTTCCTAGTTCTACTTTTCCCTACAGTGTTTTGTTGACAACGCTCTTGGCTTGTTGTTGAATCAATTGCCTTCTCTCTGTGCTGGCTCTTGCCTTGCAGTTACAGCTTTTTTTGAGTTGAAGTGCTTGTTCACCTCCATAGTAGGGCTGAAATACAGTTAAATGTGGTGAGCTAGCGTTGGTACTGTTGCCAGAAGAATGATGTTGTGTTTTTACAGTTCCCTTCCTTCATCTCCTGTCCTTGAAATTCCCCCATTTTTTTTTCTCTGGTGCTCAGCAGACTTGTACATGCCCATGTTGTTCTCACAGCTTGCAGAGCGTAAGCCCAGGTGCTTTAGAGAATTAAATCAGCTCAGCACCAGGTCCAGAGAGTTCAAGATGGCAACACAGGATTATGTGGCAGAGAAAGGGAGGGAATGCAAGACCTTTGGTGTTACTGAGCTGTGAGATTGACTTGTGTAATTTCATGTTAGAGGTGTAATTTGGCAGTAGATTGAACTGATCCAAGTTAGGGCTGCTCTAGTCTCAACTATGTGTTCCCCTCTGTCTTTCACCATCAGGGTTCTGTCCTTGTCTCTACAGTGGTGCAGTTTGGGGAAGTGAACTGGGACAGAGTGACTTTCGGTGAAGGTCAGTCTTTAGCCTGTTTCAGTTCTCTTACCAGGAGTCCGGGTAGCCACAGAAACCTCACACAAAGGAGGGTCTGTGAGTCATGGCTGAAGGCAGGGCAAGCAGCAGCATCATGTAATCAGTTCATGCGGTCTGAGAACGTAATTCTTACAGAGGCAGGAGCACAGCAGAGTGTGATGTCGGCTGAGGATTCCTTGTAGTATCATGGTTAGATACAATACTTTATTCCCTGTAAAACTTTTCACTGTGACATGATCATGATCCACCTATGTCCTTTATAACTTGCTATTCAGCATGAAGAAACAGGTTATCAAATTTCTTTCCGGTGAATCGATGCTAAATGAAAATGTAGAAGGCTGGTGCTCAAGCAGTTTCAGTTGTGCTTCTCCTTCAGTTCATATGAAATAACAAACGAACGGTTCAATAAGGGGCAAGTCAGTGCATGTACAAACCCTTCGGGAGCACCTTGCAAGATAAGCAATCTACTAGAGTGACATAATGGAACTAGAGAGGGAGAAGTAAACAAAGTATAACATCTTAAATTGTGCAAATGAATGAAGAGGAAGGGGAGCAGACTTGTGAAGTGGGAGGGCTTGGGCTTTCATTTTCTAGTGAGGCAGCGCAGACAGCATGAACTCTTAGTAGCTGGGGAAGGACAGTGACTGCCATGTGTGTTTTCAGGGTTGAAATGGAAATACACCTGATGAGTTGGGCCAAATGGATGAGAAAATTGCATACGAACCCTTAGTGTATTCTTTTACTTTTTTGCAAGTGGATGATTTGTGTATGGCTGCTTGTGCTCTGTCTAAAACCAACTTTTACCCCAGGTTAAATATCTGTATGTTCTTTGACTGCTTTGACTGAACTGCTCATGAGTGGGGGAATTTGGACATAAATTTGCTGGAAAATGCAGTATTTCCATTTAGTTAGTTGATATCTACTTGTAGATTAACAAGGGCTGGGGATTTGTACTGTCCAGATTCAGGGCTGTTCTCTGCAGGGGCGAGGAATGTCTTGCCATCTTGTGAGGAATATTAATCTGTTGTTTAGGAACTGTTTCTAAAACTGAGGCTAACTTCTAAAATTAAGGCTAATCCTACTTGAATATAGATGTATACAGATCTATATTCGATCACTTTCAGTACTTTAAAACTTTCTTCTCTTGTGGTTGCTTCTGTAGAGAATTTGACAAATGAGTATGTATTTTCCATACTTTAAAATACCTGTTGTTTTTTTTTCCAGACAGTGTGAAGCAAATATTTGCCATTAGCTGACATTGGTAAAAATGAAATATTCTGTGTACACACGTACTTAGGTATAGACGTGTAATCTGTAAGAATGTGCTGACGTGTGTATGTCTGCATATATATATATTACTATACATAGATATAATATGTATCCTATACATATATATATCCTAATAGGGATAAATGACTTTTATTGTGATAATGATTAACATGGTCTTCCAGAACGGAGTTTGCTTTATCTCTTGCCAGTTAGTCTTGGCAGAGTTCAAGTGGGTGTCAGCTTACATGCATTTTGAGTTATTAATTCTTGCATATAAAAATACATATAAACATTATAAATTGCAGCTACACCCAGTGTTGAGTGGGTGGTGAAGTGTTGATCAGTGTTGGTGACCTTACAAAGTGTAAGGGCTGGGTTTGACCAGCAAGCCAGTTTCCTCCAGTAGTCAAGCTTTTGCCTTAAAGAGGTAAAGAAATTACTTCAGACAGTCTGGGATATGAACCAGTGCTGTGGCTGGTTTTTAACCTGCTCATATCAAGCTGAAGGGCCAGGCTGTCATTTCTGGGTCTGAAGTTTGTCTCCCCCCGTGAGGTATGTGGCTTTGGTCTCAGAGCTGAGGGCTTATGTGAGTGTGACTCTCCAGATGACAGAAGTGCTGGAATTGGACTGGCACGCTTGGGCTCCCTGGCACAAACTGCTGGGATTAACACTGGTGTGGTGGGCTGCCTGATTGTGTTTGGGATATTCAGTAAGGCATTTGGAAATCTAACCCCTTGTTTCCAGAGCACAGGGCTTTTTTCAGGTTCAACCAGGGTGACTCTTGGAGTATTCTATGTTTAAATTGTGCGTTTGGGTAGCTGAGAGTCAACACATCATACAAGCAAATGGGAATATCTCTTTAACCTGTCTGCTTATATGCAAACTAGTATTAATATATGTTGGCCTTTCCCCTCACCCCCTCAGCTGAGGATGATCCTTATCTTTGAATTTAGCTAGCAAAGATAGTTGAAAAGTTCAGTTATCTAAACCTTACCATTTCAGTAAAGATACTGAAGAATCTAACTTGAATCCGGAAAATGAGTGTGTAGGGTATTAAATGGATAACTGTTTCTGGAGAGCCTTGGCTCTAACCTAGCTCAAATACTGGCTATAGTAAAAACTACAAATACCTGCCTTTAATTGATGGTGTAATCCAGAATTAAACATAGTACATTCCTTCCTTTGTGAACAGCAGCTGAATTAACTGTGTGCCCGATCAGCACATTGTGAACTGGTGTAACTTCATGTTTCTGTGTTAGCAATTATGTGGAGTAGTTACATCTGTATTTTGCAGTAAGAAAGAAGACTGAGATTCTCAGATTCTCAGCAGAACTGTAACACTGAATATTCTGTTAAGTAGCTGCTGCTTTTGCTTTTTTCTTCAAGTGTAGCTGTTTCTGCTTTGACATTGATTATTGTATGTTCTCACTTGAGATGCAAAATTGATAACCAAGTGCATAGTGTGTCGCTAATGGGAACCATGTATCACTGAGACCATTAATGATGTTTTCTGTGGGAAAACATTGTATTTTTTGTTGTTGTAAAATCTGCTCTATGTTAAAGCAATACCATTTTTGCCTTAGTACCATGAAATGTATTTCAATGTGAATGCTTTAAGGACTTGAAACTGTGAAACTAGTGCTTAAAAAAAAAAAAGTTTCATGTGATTAGGAAGTGCATTTAAGCTTTTTCTCCTGAAGTAATTTGATCATGTTTATGAAGACTTAGTTGCTAGACTTAAGTCACAAGGGTTTCAAGTTTTTCCTAGGACTTTCTTTTTAAAATATTTTAAAATGCATTCCAGTGAACTGAAAGCGATGAGCTCTGGCTCCTGCTCAGGAGTGTGTCCTCTGCTCTGACTAAGAGTCATGAGTAGACCCCCCTCTACTCTAGCAGGCTGCTGGGAACCACCTGGAAAGCTGCGTGCTGATTGTGGGATGTGAGCTTGTGGTTTTGGGTTGCTTTATATGTTTGCATAGTCTTCAGATGCGTGGGCAGATCTGAGGGTGTTGACAGGTGGCCACTGAGGAAGTGAATAGGGACAGCGAGGCCTGTTTGTGAAGGAAGGAAAAGGTGTTACTCGCAGTTCAGGCAGTTGCAGTGTGATAGTCTGACTTACTGGTGAGGACTTGGCTTCCTTTTGCTGTCTGGTGGAGTAAATAGTGTCAGTTAGAGGAGTTCCTGTGCAGTTGTGATTTCAAATGAAAAATGCGTTGTGTTTTCTGTATGCCCAGGTACTCCCTCCTGCGTCCTTTATGTGTAGGTACCACCTCCTGTTTCAATCAACTGAAAAAGTCAAAGATTTGAAATATTAGTCATTAACCATCTCATAACTGTAAAGTGTTAGCAGCCATAACCTGAGAGTATAAGATTTAGCATATGTGGTTGTGTCCTCTGATGGCTGTTGTGTGCAGACTGTCTGAATCCAAAGGATTTTAATCTTTGAAACGGTGAACATCGTCTTTGCAAGAGAAAAAATTCAGAAAGTCTTTCATTGTTCCTTTCTTTGCAAGTGGTGTGCTGAAGGCAAGGAGTCCTTTGCCTCTACGTGATTGGTTTGAGAGCGTTTAGAAACATGACTTACATTTCGCCCCTTGGGAGTGTTGGAGGGTGGTGGTGTAGTTGACTTGCCCCTCACCTCATCTGTTGTCTTTTTTCCATGAACTATTATATGTTGTGGTGATGGATTTGCAGAAGAAGGCCTTTGTATTACTTGTTTAAAGAGGTAAGAGACATGTCACAAATAGATGTGTTTTGTGATTGCATTTCAATTTTAAACATTGCATATAAACATAAAATTTTTAAAAAGTATGGACTCTGCAGAATTTTTAGTGTCTTTTCACTGTAAATTAGAACTTGAAAATGATCTTTGTGAGAGTAATAATTACTGCCTCAGTTCAAGTTTAAAGATGATCAATATTATACCATTATATGTTGACCTCTGGAGTTAATATCAAGGTGAAAGGCATGCCTCACAATGAAAAGTCTTCAAGCAACAAAATCCAGTTCTTGCTTATGATGACAAACAGTACAAGATTCACTTTGCAGCCTTGCTATCTCTTTGCAGCCTTGAGATTTTGTATGATCAAAATGCCAAGTTTCTCTAAAATGTGAATCTGTCATTGCTGTCTTCAAAGAGAAAAGCAAATTAAAAGTAACTTTTATATGTGGACATAAGATACTGATCTTTGTCTTTCTGCAAAAGTAACAACAAATCCACAAGTTAATCTTCCATGCTTTGTATGGTAGAATGTGTTACCTCTTTGGTCTGCTTGTTTTTTGTTATAAAACCAAGCCACAGAAGGTAGAGCCACTGACAGTGATAATATGACTTCTCCCATTTCTACTCTTTCCCAGATTCAAAAAGAGGAGAAAAAAAAAAGAGAGAGACCAAGTCCTAAACACTTGGACTGATGTGTCCCTGACCACTCAGACAAGATGAATAGGTTGTATGATTCTTGAATCAACATACATCATCTAAACACTTCAACTTAGATTTCATTAATCTTGGGTATATATTTGCAGTAGGGGATAAAGAGTTTTGTGTTTACTTCTTTTCCCTGGGCACTTTGGAGCAAGTGTTTGACCCATAGGAATTACCTTTTGGTGCATTATGTGGTCAAGATTTTCAATACTTAAACATATTAGTAAAACACACACAAAACCTTCAGTAGAAATACTGATGCTATTGAAAAGATTAAAATTCTTATAAAGACTCTTCAAAATAGCACTTCAGAAAAGAATTATTGCCTTTTTAGCAGTGATAGAAAGATCTCTACAACAAGAAACTAGCAGAAGAGTCCTAATTCCTTCCCTGGAGTTTGTTGCAAGTGGATAAACCGCTGTGAATCTACCCAGAGAATTTAGATGAAGCTTTGTGACAACAGTTTAATTTTCAGTGCTGCTGTATTATGATTTCTTGCCCTGGAGGGGAGGTTGTATGGGAGATGCTTTAGAACTTGCCAGAAGTGTTAGTGTTGGTGTCCTAGTGCTGGCTGAAAGCTTGCCTGGTCAGTGGTGTGCACTGTCTCTGCCAGCTGATTCGCCCGTTCTCAGCATGATCCCTCTGACAGTCTTAGAAGTCTTGGCAGTTCTGATCTCCTTTTTTCTACCTGTCACTGTGGTTTGATAATTGAGTTTCTATCTATGTATTTATTTTATTTTGACTCGCCTGAAACTGCCTTTTTTTTTGGATCTTTTTTGTCTTTGGCTGGTTGCAGTTAATACATTACAAAAGGAAGCTGCTGCCTGTATGCTTCATACAGGAGTACGATGGGTGGGAAGGCAAAGCCCAAGGGGACCTTTAGTTGCCCTGGATGGTGGCTGTGGTTTGGTGTTAGGAATAGCTAATGGCACTGGGATGGTGGGGGGTGACTGCTTTTAATGGGCCAGGGAGAGGGGATCACTAGTGATTTGTTTGTGTATCCAGTGCGCTGCTTAGTACGCAAGGTGGAAACTTTGTACACCTGGAGAAACTTTGCAAAGCTGCTTTGTGATTATTTTGTCTATTAGTAATGTTATCACAACAGTACTGTAAGAACAGCAACAGTACCGTGAGCACGAGCTGTTCGTTAGTTTCTTAAATATTTTTGCAATCAAACCTCTCTAAGGTTTTCTGCTTTCTGTTGTTTCTAACCCTTTTAATACTCTCTAGATGTAACTGGGAAGATTTGCATGTGTTTTAACTGCTGGTAGGTTCTGTGCTTTCATGCTGAACTTTAAATGCTGTTGGAGAGAACTTTACGTATTCTCTCTAAACAAAGATTTGTGGAATGTAAATAGTTTTGTATTAAGAAGTACATAGATTTAGCAGAATAAATTTATAGTAGGAAATTTCCTAATGTTAAATGTTAGGAGGTATCATAAAAAGTGTTTTATGTCTAACTATCTCCAGAACGTTCAGGATTTGGAGCAGGAAATAAAAAAATAAATAATAAATTGAAAGGAAAGAATAATATCCCTGTCAGACACATGATTCTTTCCTCCAAAGGTATTGGCAGATTTGACCAGGTAACAGGCAGAGATACTTCATCTTGGTGCAATGAAAAAGTTGTTCAGGGCTTGCCTCTTATTTGTATGGAAGTTTATTTCATTGTTTGCATTCGAAGCTGCCAGGAAACTTTCTGTTGTCTTCATCTGCACGAAGGTGGCCCCTGTAGGCACCAGTAACTCTGGTACTGCACCTGCTCCCCTCAGCGTGTTGAATAGCCTGAGAAAGGATTCACTTAATTGAGGGAAAAAAAAGCCTCCTGAGTATTTGTGGTTTTGTCTCTCCAGTTCTTCCTAGTAATGATGCTGTGCATTTTGCAACGCTTATGATTGGTCCAAACCTTGTGTCTCTGTCTTGGGAACGTGGTAGGCATCTTTCCTCCCAGCTTACTGATGGGAAATGAGAAGCTTGTGGTTGAGGACAGAGGCTGTGCTTCTAATATGGTATTTCAAAGGCCTTTTAGCTAGCTTGTCAGAATGTAATCAGTGCACCTGGTTAGCTTTTTCCTATTTAGGTG